>SJJU01012621.1:0-13864 GCA_012932125.1 Conopomorpha cramerella
TTAATGATATTTTATCAGACCGAGATCGGACCGCGAACGAACCGTGATCGACCTTATAGTGTGGATCCGGCCTTATCGTTTGTTTACATGTTACAAAGGAGTCGAAAGTTTGAATAACTTATCCAATTATTAAAAAACTGTACTTAAATACAACTGACAGAAATCCCCCTAGACACCTACTAGCGACATCTAGATAAGCAATTTTTGGAGTTTGAATATTCCCTATTACAAGATTCCAGGCCGACTGGAAATATACGAGACATTACTGTAATCGAGGCACACATTATCTTTTGGGAGTGCACCACGGTGAACTAACCTAACGAAGGGCATACTTACTTCTATGGTACAAAGGGACTTTACTAGACGGCGCCATGCCGTTGTGAACTCCGCGACTGCTCTGGCATAGGATCAGCTCATCCTTCGCTCTCTCAGCTGGCCATTGACGCGACGGTGCGACTACCGACCAACTTCGAACGCGAAGTTGTATTCCCTTCTCCGGATCGTGTGACCAATCCACCGCAGGGCCATGTTAACTATTTTTTGAATTGTGGAGCGAAAAGCACTACTACACACTGAGCGATCTGTCAGCTGACCTAATCATTCATTAGCAGGTACAGGGCTAATTCTACCACCACGCAAGCTCTACCTGCCTCTCGGCGAGCGGGCTATTCTCTGAATCTCTTGCTTTTGCCTCTTTTCAACGCACACGTTTTCTTGATTCCATAAAAAATATCTTTGTCCATCCCAATCATTAGCAGCCGTAAGAGCTTACGATTTTACCAGGAGTCCCGTTAATGTTTCCGAGTGTTAATTCACTGAAAAAGTTATAAGTACATTTGAGACCGCCAGCGTTAAAGTGGCCTATTATGAGATATAGGAGTATTTAGAATTATTTATTTATTTATATTTACAAATACAGTAATGACTGACTTATGTATGTAGATATTATAATGGAAGCTTGTTACTGTCCAAATGTTTGTTTCTCGTACTTAAAATTATGAATTCTTTAACATAAATGATTTTATATTAACATGCTTTTAGTAAATTTACGAAGTACTTAAGTCGGAATATTAAAAACTGTGGCTTAGGCCACTATAGCGCTGGCGACCTCATTTATGAATAAAGTGTTTAATAATGGTGAATTTTCAAACTCCAAAAGTTTCTTATCTAGATGTCGCTAGTAGGTATCCGAGAGGACTTCTGTCAGTTATATTTTAGTACGTTTTTTTATTATTTGGGTGAGTTATCTAGACTTCAGACACTTTTGTAACATGTATACAAACAATAAAAAAAATGACTATCGCCTTCAATACGGGACTGCTTGATGTTAGTCATTTCGTTGACATATTTTGTCCCCCTAATACAGCTAGCGCCATCTGTCATAACTAAGAGAAACAGGGGCCCTGAAAATTCCCCATTGCGTTCTGAATGAATTCCATTTTGAGGTGAATTGGAACATTCGGAAATCATTTAGATACGTTGTTCTGTCTCCAGTCTGAGCTGAGTATAGGCATCATCATCGTATCTAGGTACAACGGGCCCGTTGGTGTAGTGGTCAGCATGTCTGCCTCTGCTCCGTAGGGTCGTCGTGGGTTCGATTCCCACCGCTGACAGGTGCTTAGGTGATGAGCTTTTAAGCACTTGTTGGATGTGTCTGGGTGTTTTATTTATATAAGTAAATTTAAAAAAATATAAGTAAATATATCTCGTTGTCTGATTTCCATAACACAAGTGCTTTAGCTACTTAACATGGGATGAAGGCAATGTGTGTGTTGTTGTAAAAATATTTATTTATTATTTATTTATAATAGTCCTATCTCAACAGAGAACGCATGTGACTTTTTTAATGCAAATCGTACAAATGTTTGACGACACCCCGTAATTATGGTTAACGTTGACCTCAGTCCCCGGTGCTGTACCCGCGTCAACCTTCGCATTAGCTGGTGACACATTCGAGTCTTTAAAATGCAAAAGAGAATTATGAGGAGATAAAATCGTACTTGCCTGTTAACAAGAATACGCTTATTGCGAGTCAAATACATAATATTAAGACTCTTTCATATTATTTTTTTGTACATACATACATACACTTCACGCCTGTTTCCCAGAGGGGTAGGCAGAGACTACAGATCTCCATTTGTCACGGTCCTGACATACCCCTTTCGCTTCTTTACATTCATACATTTCATATTTTTTTGTGTAATATTAATATTTTATATGATATACGGAGCTGAGACGTAGACACTGACGGCACGGCTGGCCCACAAGCTCAAAGTCGCACAGAGTGCTATGGAAAGGGCTATGCTCGGCGTTTCTCTGAAGGATCGAATCAGAAATGAAGTGATCCGACAGAGAACCAAAGTCATAGCTCATCGGTTTAGCAAGCTGAAGTGGCAGTGGGCCGGCCATATTAGCCGTAGAACCGATGACCGCTGGGACAAACGAGTTCTCGAGTGGAGACCGCGTCTCGGAAAACGGAGTGTAGGACGCTCTCAGGCAAGGTGGACTGATGATATCCGCAAGATGGCGGGCAGAAGTTTCATGCGAGAAGCCGAAAACAGATCACAGTGGCGTGCAATTGGAGAGGCCTATGTCCAGCAGTGGACAAATATGAGCTGATGATGATGATGATTTTATTATTTTAGACATAGCTGCTGTTATAATAAAATCTTTTATCGTAGCAAGGTTGGCTATTGCCTTAAAGGGTTGTTCGCTACCCACCACTGAGCATTTTAGAAATTATTCAAGTACCTACCTACAATCGAGAAGATTGACTATTTAGCGTGGGTGACAGTGGTCCAGTTGGCCGGATACTTGATTTGTAACCGGGAGGTCGCGGGTTCGAGTCCGACTACTGGACGTGTACAATGGGACTCTTTTTCATAGCCTATATTACGCAACGCAACGCTCGTAAGGTGAAGGACAACATCATGACCTTCATCCTACAAGCGTTGAACCCTATAACGGCGATGGGCTCACTCCCTGTCACGTTGGGTTAAACACGCTTGGTGAACCGTGAGCATTTGCTTTAGCAAGTGCCTGTGCCTAACCCGCTTTGGGAATCAAAGGCGTGAAGTCTATTTTTTTAAGTTAAATATCTCTCGAACCAAAGGATAATGAAGGAAACACAAAATTAGTAGTTTTTTTAATATTTATTTTTCTCCCGGAGCTTGCGTTTGTTCGCTATTTTATTAACTAGTTAGATAAGATATCTTGGCACATTGTTTTGGCATTAATTTAATTGTATTTATTATTCTAATAATTGATGTATGGCACCGTGTCATTGACGTGAAGAGAAGGTGGCTTAAGTAACTATCGTAGAGAAGGAAGCTGAACTTATTGTGTGGCCTGGACGATATGAAACATCTGGGACAGTTTCGTTTATTCCCAGTAGCTCATTAAGCAGTTCCTTTCTGGTAAATTTATACTTTTTTGTTTCAAAAAGATACTGATAAAAGAACAAATAGGAATAAACGCTAATGTCTTCGTAAATTATATGTCTTGATTATGTATATTATCAATCAAACATTAATACAGATTTAGTTAGTTAGGTAGTCTTTCTTGAATCGAAATAATTAGTAACTGCCAAAATTTGTAGAGGCCAACTTTAAAACAGTTTTTATTATTTATTATTATTTAATACTTTATTGCACTAAAGGTACAAAGGGTGGACTTAATACCAAAGTATTCTCTACCAGTCGACCTCACAACATGGGAGAACATAGGTGCGGGTCAGTATTATTAAAAAGTACAATACAGCAATACAGGGTTTGTTGTTATCAAATATTTTTGGAATATTTATGACAGTAAAATTCGTGTTGAAATACTGAAATAGGTTTTGTGCCCAGATTATTCATCGTCCACGCTTATTATAAAAAATAAAATGCATAATTTCATTTCATATATTCGACATACTTAGCTCGTTTCTTAGGAATAGTTCTGTGATTAAATCGTAATAAATAAAATAAAAAAAGGAATATTTAAGTTGTTTTTTTTTACTTGCTGATGCATTCATGATGATATTCAAGAATAGACGAGTGGACTCTACGGGGTGATTTGGAAATACATTTGTAAGACAAAGTTACTTGTTTCTGTCACTATTGAGTCCATTTTAGGTATCAATGACCCAGAACAAAAAAAAAATTACCTGCCCATTTTTTGTATTATTTTTGTATTTCCGAATCGCTCCGTATATTAACTCTATAATAAATTCCATGAATCTGCAAGTAAAGCTACTGTAATTATGTACTTTTGTAAGTTTTTTCCAAGAGGTACATATTTTAATACAAGATGCTAAGTACATTATGAAGAAATGCCATGTTTTGTTGAATGTTTTAAGTACACAGGTATTTTGGTCGATTAAGGCTCCATTTTCACGTATCAAGCAATAATTATACTGAAAAAAATCTTGCATCATGTAAACTAGATTTATTTGCATTTTATCTACTTTATCACTGTTCATACTTTTCTATAATCGTATTTAATTTGTAGCATCGTATAGACTGTTCTAGACATTCATAGAGTTCTTGGCATTTCATACACTATAGGTTAATGTGTGCTATTTTTACACGATGCAAGAAAATCATTGCTGATAGATTGCTTTCAACTATTGCTCGTGAATGTACCAGAAAATGGAACAGAGATTAAGTGTTTATTATAAATGCCTCTGATTTTTTTAAATTACTTTCTTGGTTTTATGTGCACTGTACTATGATTGTTTTTACAATGTTAAATGGTACTCGATTATTTTTAATATTTTCAGTATAATTTTCATCGACAGTACTTAATAACTACAAGTACTCAATGGTCAAATATTAGGAACAATTTCAAATCAACATTTAGAATATAACTCAACAAACATGTGTGAAGTAGTGAAGAAGTATATGACATTATTTTAATTTTAGCCTTAAATATATAATAGCAACAAAAAATTATACAGATTTCAATGATAATAAGGAACTTTGGTCCTAAATGTTGATAATTGTGTTTAATACTATTTTTATATTATACATTATAAAGTATTTGAACGCTAATAGAACACATTATCGATCGCAGCATTCGAAGACCCGTATTCCGGAACTCATCTCAAGTACAGATCCCCGCTTAAGTATATTTTGTCTCGCTCTAATCGTTTTTGTGTAAAAGAGACAAAACATGCTTAAACAATACTTGAATACTTCTGCGGTCTAAATCTTACACTCTGTCGTAATGAGGAGTTTTCTAAAAAAGAAAAACAATCTGTTAAAATAGTTGATAAAGAAAGAGATACTTTATTCTGTGATCTTTTGTCTTTGATCTCGCTCTTTTATTGATTCTTATTAAAGAAAACTGCTCATTTTAGAAATTCTTCCTTAACAGTGTTTCCATTATCCATTATCTTTTGGAGTATTTCCAATCAATCACCCGCAAACGTGTACACTCTCCGAATGACAACTTTACAATTTTACAACCAAGTATTAGTCTACCAACGGTACCCTGTGAATCCAATACACTGTATCTCGAGATACAGTGTTTTGATTTATTTTGGCTTGTTTTATGTTCCTGCATTCACCTTTTTTTTTACTTTGTATGAAAATTACTGAGATATCGTAATGTGAATAATAATTGTGGGCTAATCATCAAAAAACTGTTGAAAACTTTGTGACGCGTTTTCGCAAAATTTTAATTTCGTAGTTACAGTGTATTGGTTTCACAGGGTACAACGATCCAGATCATAACAGCTTAACAACTAGTTTAATAACCATCTAACACGAGGTAACGAATTAGGCACGATCTACAATCCTTCTATCTCTACAAGAGCTGTGACATGAAATTGTCAACGTTAACAAAGAAAAGAGAAAACAACAATTAAATGTTTGTGTTAGAGTCGTTCACATTTTGGTACAATTTCAAGGCACAGCTCGACGCAATCGAATCCCTTTAAAATTTTTCTTTACACAGAAAGTACGTCTGTCGTGGACACAATCTTATAGAATCATTGAGAACAGATCGGGAGAGGTGTGACTCACACAGTGGCTAAATTACATTAGATTTGTTTGTGTAAAGTGAAATGTCTTTTGGCGCGCGAACTACAGTTATTGTCAGTCGCAACATGGCGGCTGTAAAACAACGCGGGACATTGGCCTCGATCCGACACAGATCCATTTTATATCGTACAGCTGCAGTACAATAAGACTACTGAATTGAATACTACATAAACTATTCAACCGTTCACTAAGTAAATATCGAATTTTAATTAGGCTAGCTAGTTTATTGGTCTGTCGAATCAGGGCGTGAGAAGAGGTGTAGAAAAGATATTTTTGTGTGCTCTTTCTGTGCATTTTCGATATTATGGACTATTATTAGAAAAGTAAAGCGTTTCGTAAAACAAATGCAGCAAAATAAATAGTAAAATATATCTAAAAGATGTCCGCTAAACGTCCTAAAAGGACAGATGACAATAAATTAATCGTGGGTAAGAACAATGTTGTTTTCATAGATTTTCAAAAGGCCTTGGATAGGATTCAGTACTGAGATCACTTTCTTATACATTAAGTACAAACTATTATTGCTTGTTAAGTAATTGCACTGCACTTATAACACCATTAGAGTATCAGTAAAACCGTTGGATACAGTCACTTCGCCGCTGGGGCGGGTCGAGTGGGGTGTGCCTCAAGGCGCGGCACTGGGCACTTTGTTACTCTTACTTCACAAAATATTGTTCAATGTTCACGAGTCACTATTGAAGTGTCCGTGAGGCAGCGCGCATCAGACCGGCGGGTCCATGTCGCGCTGCAGAGACGTCAGTCACGTGTGGAACACCCACCCGGGCACCGGAGGTCACGCGTCCGGCACGCCGTGGATGTGGTGCTGGTAATTGTGGTTCAGTTTATTCGCGAACTCGTGCATTATGTCGCGGAATATCACCGAGTCGAGGTTCTCCCCGAGTATGTAGAGGAGGTACCAGTCGCCCATCTTGCTCCGCCGGACGATGGTGTCGACGTTGTCGCGCCGCACGAGCCTGAAGCGCATGCGCATCATGTAAACGCGCATTCGTGGGGAGAATATGATGACCAGCCGGTACAGCAGCGTGATGAACGTGAGCACGCCGAGTATGACGAACCAGAACCAGAGGAAGACGTAGATCTTCTCATTGACGACGTTGAGGGGCAGGATGCAGAGCGCGTCGTGCCGCTCCACCTCGCCCGACGAGCCGAACTTGTTGAACAGGGTGCACTTCACCATCCTGGAATTATGTTATATTGGACTGTAAATAGTGAAATACAGGAATATTTGGTGAACTAAAAATATAATATTCTAAACACTTGTAATTTGAAGGTAGAAATAATATCCTACTATATTATATTATATATTATAAATACGAAAGTTTGGATGGATATGGATGGATGATTGTCTATCTTTCACACAGAAAGTACTGGACGGATTTTGATGAAACTTGGCAGCATTGTAGCTTATAAACTAGAACAACATATGGGCTATAAATTATATTGGTAAAACAACGTTTGTCAGGTCAGCTAGTTTTTTATACAACTCGATATCGTTAACACTTGTTTACGATTTACTCCACTTGTTGTGGTTTCTCTTGTGAAATCCTACTAATATTATAAATGCGAAAGTTTGTATGGATGTATGTATGGATGGATGGATGTTTGTCCTTCTTTCACGCAGAAATTACTGGACGGATTTTGATGAAACTTAGCAGCATTGTAGCTTATACACTAGAATAACATATAGGCTATAAATTATATTGGTAAAACAACGCTTGTCAGGTCAGCTAGTTTTTTATATAACTCGATATCGTTAACACTTGTTTACGATTTACTCCACTTGAATGAATGAATGAATATACCTAATCTTTATTGCACACTGTACATTACGAATGAAAAAAATTACGGCGACCTTATCGCTCATAGCGATCTCTTCCAGGTAACCTAAACACCTAAGGTAACCATTTGTTGTGGTTTCTCTTGTGAAATTACTTCATAGTTTCCGAATTACTAGTACTTAGGAGACCAAAGCTCAGGATTAGTGGAAGACCAGAACACTCACCTAGGAAATATGTAGATCATGGGATCGACCCTGTCCTCTTGGTCTGACTCCATGTAGGCGATGACGTCGAGCCCGAAGGTCAGGAACTCGCCGTCGAAGAAGCGGTTCATCAGGAACATTTGCCCTGAAACGTAAGCGTATTAAATTTGTGTGCGGAATTATGGAATGAAATGAAATAAGTTTATTTATACAAAGCACATTTTAGGTAAAGGCACTAATGCTTGACAGGGAACTAATTGTCTTCATCCAATGTTAAGTAGCCGCGGATGCATTCTTGACTGGTGAGAAATCCAGAATTCCCTATTGCTGGATCCCTCGAGGGTGGTCGTGAGTATTCATTATACATTGCTGCATGTACATAACTCACGATCAAATGTTTACCTTTCATGTCATTATGTTTACAACATTTTGACATGTTTGGACACGTCCCATCATAACCTAGCGTTCATCACACATCGCCATCTATTAAAGGTACTCTGCTATATCTGTCTGCAACTGAACGAAATAAATGCTTTAGTATCAAATAAAAGCGTCTGTGGTCCAGTTGGTCGGATTTATTACTTGTAACCGTGAGGTCGCGGGTTCGAGTCTGGCTACTGGACGTGTACCAATGGGACTCTTTTTCATATGTACGAAACGTAATGCTCGCACGGTGAAGGACAACATCGTGATGAAACCCGCACACCACAAGGTGTGTGAACCCTATAACGGCGATGGGCTCACCCCCTGTCACGTTGGGTTAAATACGCTTGGTGAACCCACGGTTCAGCATTTGCTTAAGCAAGTGCCTCTGTCTACACCGCTTTGGGATTTAAAAGGCGTGAAGTGTATTTTTTTTTGTCAAATAAAACTATAATAAATAGTTAATGGATATCAGAATTATTGTTAACGCTGTTATTCACGCGAGAAGAGCAAACCAATAATGATTGAAAAAAATACCTTAGACACGAAAATAGGAACCTTCGGAACGCGTGTCGCAGTAAAATTCCGTTTACTGTTTTGTTTTACATTTTATAGTTTTACAAAATGACACGACAGGCGTCTCGGTTTTATTGTTCCATGTGCTATTTGTGGGGGGTTATGTCGTTCAGGTTTATATTATGCATGTGTCGTTTATTTTAATTCGGCATGATTTAGGGCTTGGTTGTGATTCGGGACAGACGCGGCGGCGGCAGATGGTATCTGCTTTGCGACATGCGGTGGGGCCACTGAGTACGCGGGAAGGGATGAGATTGTTTTATATGAAATTGTATATAATTATAATTTATGTATGGTCCATTTATTTTATTGTATGTGTAGGTATAAATCTATTCGTCATAATTATGTTGTATATCGCCCCTCTCACTGAGTGCCGGCGGAAGACCAGCGTCACGGGCAACCGTGACTTGATGCTGAGCCGGAGTCTCCTCTTCGCGGACAAGCACAGCCACACTGTGCCTATTCATCTGTGTTTGTGTATTTTTATATTGCTTTTCTGTTTTATGTGTGTGTTATTTGTGCTTGGCAGAGAAATAAATGTATTGTATTGTCTTGTCTTGTCTTGAGTTGCGTTACGTCATTCCATTAGGAATAATTTCCATTGCATACATACATACACTTCACGCCTTTAATCCCAAAGAGGGGTAGGCAGAGGCACTTGCTAAAGCAAGTACCCACGGTTCACCAAGCGTATTTAACCCAAAGTGACAGGGGGTGAGCCCATCGCCGTTATAGGGTTCACACACCATGTGGTGTGCGGGTTTCATCACGATGTTGTCCTTCACCGTACGAGCGTTGCGTTGCGTACATAGGCTCTCGAAAAGAGTCCCATTGGTACACGTCTAGTAGCCGGACTCGAACCCCTCATCAGTTACTTGACTTTTAACCGGGACATCCCGGTTAAAAGTCAAGTAACTGACCAACTGGACCACAGACGCTGAAGATTGTAGATTTTAGTTGAATTTTATTTTTATTGGATTCATCACATCACACATCATCATCAGCCCATACTTGTCCACTAGGCCTCTCCAATTGCACGCCACTGTGATCTGTTTTCGGCTTCTAGCATTCAGCTTCTGCCAGCCATCTTGCGTATATCATCAGTTCACCTTGCCTGAGGGCGTCCTACACTCCGTTTGCCGAGACGCGGTTTATTGGACTCCATGATGGTAACTAAAAATATAACCCCCTTACCAATAAACGCGTTTTCAGTTACACAACGGTTATTACAGGTCTACTTGAACTGGTTATTCCGTATTTGACATACAACTGACAAGTTAAGTTGGGCTTTGTGTATCTTCGAAATAGAAATTCCGCCAAGGCCCAAACCCCCTTACCAATAAACGCCTTTTTACTTACACAACTGTTATAACAGGTCTACTTGAACTGGTTATTCCGTATTTGACATACAACTGACAAGTTAAGTTGAGCTTTATGTATCTTCTAAATAGCAGTTCCGCCATTATTGGTAAGGCCCTTAGTATTTAGTTTTCATTGCCGCTAAGATTAGGTATATATCTAATATATAAAATTCTCGTGTCACAGTTTTCGTTGCCATACTCCTCCGAAACGGCTTGACCGATTTTTACCAAATTTTATATGCGTATTCAGTAGGTCTGAGAATCGGTTACTATCTATTTTTTATGCGTCTACCAGTTGTATTTCTCCCAATACACGGGGTACAAAGGCGACTTATTATGGCAAAACAAATGTTTGCCGGGACAGCTAGTATATAATATAATTATACATCACAATCTTGGATATTGCATCAGGATTCGATAATAATGACGATGGTATTAAACCTAAATAATGACAATTTTGGAGTGAAGTCTGCGTAATATTAATAGTTTAAACCGGGTATTACTGCGCAAAATTAACCAAAGACAAGCATTCAGCTTACCTTCGTTCCGCGTAATCTGTGAAACTGTTGTCCAGCCCCCTAGCAAAGCGCTCCAAGAAAGACATGACAAGACAGACATATCAAGCACTGCGATTGGTTGAAACAAGCTGAGTCGCACGATGTGTGACATGGCAGCCAATCACAGCGCGTATTTGTTCTATGTCGTGTCTTTCTTTAAGCCCATGCTAGGGTTGCTGCTGTCCTAAGAGCCGTTTTATCAACCTTGATATTAAGATTACGAAATTATTACTTAATATCTACGGGAAAACTAAATTCTCCGTAACAATAAAATTAAGTACCTACTTCCAGCACAGCCACTGCCAAAAATAACAATATCTCAAGATGTGAAACAAAAATAACAATACAAAACAATGAAAACCACCAAATGATATTTCAGTATCAGTTTTATGTTATGAAAAGGGTAATAAATGAAGTTGTTTTAACACACATTTTTTATTTACCTGTAAGATTTAAAAATAACTCAATAGGTACCACAAAAGACTTTGCCTACTAAGTTTAGAATTTTTTAAGTGACTTCGATTGCATGCCACTGTGTCATCTGTTTTCGGCTTTTCGCATCCAACAATTGGAGAGGCTTATGTCCAGCAGTGGACAAATATGGGCTGATGATGATGATGATGAAGTGACTTCAAAACGGGAGCTTCTCTCAATTCGACCGTATTTCTGCTTTATGTTTGTTCGCCGATAACTTTGTCGTTTATGATTTTGATGATTTTTCTTTCGTTGGAAAGAAGACATTGATGAATGAATTCAGTTTTTATAAAATATATTCTTGATTGAAATCTTCTAAAATGTACTTGATCCCTAGACACTTTTGATATGTGTAAGTATAGTGTTACTGTGTTTATTCCTCTCCGGATTTCTTCCTTGTGGGTATTTTTTTTAAAAGCAAACTACTCATTGTAATTTTTTTCACTTTAATTTTAATTATGTTTCTTGTGTTTGTCGTAATAAAATATTTAAAAAATATTTTATTCATTCATTAATTCTCACTTCTCGAAACTAAACATAATCTAGCGCAAGTAGTAACTCCTAAACTAGTAATGTGCTCACAAAAAAGTTAATTCTCAATTTAAATACCTGTATTTCTATCAAAAGTTTAAATTGGGTATTACGGTGCTAAAATTAAACAAAGACAAGCATTCAACATTGCCTGCGGTATTTGCTTACAACTATGTTTTCTATATATTCTTCTATATAGAAAACATATATAAATATTCTTCTATGTTATATTCTTGTAACCGGAAGTACCCGCAATTGCAAGTTTCCTGGCCCCATCCGGCCCCGGAATGCCGTCACCGTCCTTTGCTGACGGATTAATCGGACCCTTATTGTAGCTACACCGCACCTCATGGGGATGTCGTAACCGTCGCAAGACAACACAAAAAAAATACATGTGATGTTGTCCAGTTCGGTGAGAGAAGATTTACACACATCAAAAGTGTCTAGGGACCAAGAACATTTTTAGATCTAAAAAAATCTAATTTATTTAAATCAGATATAATCTTCTGGATTTTTATAAACACTTGTTTTATAATAACATTTAATAAATTAGTTAATTTATTTTGTAATTTTTTCTTTTTTTTGTGTTAGCCTTTAATTAAGGCGGCACTTGCCATGCCCTTATTTATGTTTTGTAAGTACTAGTATGTTTAGACGACCTTGTTGGCTATCCACATTAAATAAATAAATCAGAACGATACAACATGAGAATTTTAGCCCAAGAATATCCCAGCCGCATTAATTTCGTGATTACTATGTAAAAGTACCAAAGTATTATTGTAGAGCGTCTGTGGTCCAGTTGGTCGGATACTTGACTTGTAACCGGGAGGTTCCGGGTTCGAGTCCGGCTACTGGACGTGTACCAATGGGACTCTTTTTCAGAGCCTAAGTACGCAACGCAACGCTCGTACGGTAAAGGACAACATCGTGATGAAACCCGCACACCACAAGGTGTGTGAACCCTATAACGGCGATGGGCTCACCCCCTGTCACGTTGGGTTAAATACGCTTGGTGAACCGTGGGTACTTGCTTTAGCAAGTGCCTCTGCCTACCCCTCTTTGGGATTAAAGGCGTGAAGTGTATTTATTTTTTTATTATTTTTTTATTATTGAAATCAACTCACCTATAACGTTGACAAGGGCCAGCCCCTCACAGAGGTAGTATCTGTAGGCCCACCAGTTGTGATACCTCAGGTTCTCCCACAGGTAGTCCAGGATGAGCTTCTTCTTCGTCTTCTTCTCTATCTCGGTGCAGACGCCGACGTCCAGGTCCATCATCAGGGCGCGTATCTTGCCGCCCTCCCACGACTTCCACAGCCACCGTGGCGCGTAGAACAGCATTGCCTGTAACAAGAGATATCAAAAATTATTCTTCTGAGAAATAAAATAAAGGTACTTCACGACTTTAAAATATAGGTACTGACGAGCCGGCATGGACTAGTGGTCAGGGCATCTGCCTCTAGGACAACGGTCGCGGGTTCGATTCCCGCCGCGGACATAATGCTTTAGTGATGAGCTGAGGCATTTGTTGTGTGCGTCTGGGTGTTTTATTTATATATGTATGTATTTAAAAAGTATTTATGTAAGTGTATCAGTCTCTGGCACCCATAGTACAGGGTATCCTAGTTTGGGGTCAGGTGACCGTGTGTAAAAATGTCCAAATTTATTTAATTATATTTTAATCCTAAAGCGGGATAGGCAGAGGCACTTGCTATACATATGTCCACGGTAACCAAGCGTGTTAACCCAACTTGATAGGGGGTGAGCCCGTCGCCGTTATAGTGTTCACACACCTTGTGCTGTGCAGGTTTCATTAGATGTTTTTCTTTTATCGATACTTTTTTTATCATTAAAAACAAGCGTTTGACCACCATCCTGCCTGATGTTAGACAGCAATCTGGTCTACGATGGAGC
>SJJU01012625.1:0-15249 GCA_012932125.1 Conopomorpha cramerella
TCATCATCAGCCCATACCCGTCCACTGCTGGACATAGGCCTCTCCAATTGCACGCCACTGTGATCTGTTTTCGGCTTCTCGCATCCAGCTTCTGCCAGCCATCTTGCGTATATCATCAGTCCACCTTGCCTGAGGGCGTCCTACACTCCGTTTGCCGAGACGCGGTCTCCACTCGAGAACTCGTTTTCCCCAACGGTCATCGGTTCTACGGCTAATATGGCCACATGCAGAGCTCTCTGTGAGTTAAACCACAACACCACTGCGATCGCCAACCCGCCTGCCAAGCGTGGCGATTATTGGCGTTTCCCTCCAAATGATCATGGAAATCATTGGGCGAGGCCCTCGTCCAGCAGCGGACATCAAGTGGCTGATGATGACTTCGTTTTTACATTTCAGATATTCGCAACGCTCATCGAAAACGGTCTGGCAGCCTGTCTCTGCTAACCCCGCTAAGGCGTGAGTGTGATAAAAAAAATACAACAAACAAACTCTCGGCACGCAGCCGGGTAAAAAGAACCACGAGAGTCAATCCCATTGATTGCGAGCTGACAAAATCTGCGGAGTGAGTGAAAGGATTCAATTCCTTTCATTCATTCATTCGCAGTGAGCTATCAATGCGACTGGTTACGGCTGCTGTGCGGTATATCGCTAGGGTCATGGCTTTCAGTAAATTGAGTGTGCAGTTTTCCCTTATGAACTGATAATTAATCTCATAGATGTCCCCGCGGCGGGCGATGATTGATGATGTTAAAATTAAAACAACGATCATTTGTTTTTCTCGACGTCAGAAGCATAAGGTCGGATGTATCATATTGTTAAAATATGATATGAGTTTTGTTGACAAGGGAGAAATGCTGTCATGGCCACCCTGCTGCTTTGGGGCGGGTGACGTGGTTGTGTCAGAATTTTACTTACTGAATCTTGTTCCCGATGACCATAATGTCCGTACCCTGAGGACAATTCTTCATCCCCAACCCCGCTGAACGAGCGACTGCTTGTAATAAGGTGACGACCCGAATCAAAATGAACAGCAAGAGATACCGCGGTCGACCTCGACAGAGATGGTGCATCGAGATAGTCCGTCGTCCGTCGAATATTTGGCTATATACAATTTTCGATCAGTGGTCGGAGAAAGGTGGAATTCATAAGTAGAGTATATTATATCCTACCTATATTTCCAAAACATTTTATTTTTTGAATCGATGAAAATGAAGAACTGGCAACAAAATACGTACACTTCACGCCTGTCTCCTGGAGGGGTAGGCAGAGACTACAGATCTCCATTTGTCACGGTCTTGACATACCCCTTTCGCTTCATCTACATTCATACATCTTTTCACACATGATCTCCGGTTTCGAGTACTTTTCACGCCACCTTCGGCTAGGACATCACCAATCTGGTCAATATATGTCCTTCTGGGGCGACCTCTACGTTTACTTGTGCGTATGCAAGAGCATGTAACACGTATCAGGAGTAAGGCTTGTACGCCAGAGAGGCAAATAGGGCTGGCTTAATATGGAGCTTACCCCTAAAAAAAAAGTTCGAAGCCGTGTGGTGACGGCGAATAGAATATATGTGTCACCAGCCCAGCCCAACTTTCCCGTCGTAGAGGTCGTAAGGGGCGACCGAGGGAACTCTCCAGAGAACGGGCAGCAGCGCTCTCTGTGAGTTTCAACAGCAACACCACTGCGACCGCCAACCCGCTTGCCAAGTGCGGCAATTATTGGAATTTCCCCCCAAATGACGGAAATCATTAGGGGAGGCCCTCGACCAGCGGTGGACGTTCTGTGGTTAATGATTATGATGATGACCAGATCACGATAGCAGTTATAAGTAGCAAAGTGTGGAGAGAAAAAAGTGAGCTCTCTACCTGACTGTGATATCCAGTGCACTAATAACAATAAAATCTTAATCAAAGTGTTGGAAAAATGAACCGAAAAGCGATGAATATCAGGTAACTCGTAATCAATCGTCCCGCTATCAATATTCACCGGCGCTTCACGGATTGTGATCGCTTTTTGTTTATATCCATGTTCATGTAAAGAGACACCAGATATAAAACTTGAGACTCCATCAGGCAGTCGTGTGTACGTCATAGGAGGTCAAGTGAAAATGGTCAACCAATTTGTCTGCACGTGACGTAAGCTCTCTGTTGTGCGGAGATCAAAATATCACGAGATTTTCGTATTTAAGTGATATGAAATTGTATGGTTTTTACAGTGGAAATTCGTACGTCGGGGAACAATTTACAACGATCCGTAATAGGTGTGTTTTCCTCATCATTATTTATTCATTCATTCACATTTGTCACATGTACAAAAGTTACATTACAAGAGAAGGAACAGCACAGTAAAAAAACATTAAAAATAACAAATAGATAGAAGATAGACGAGTTGGACGTGGTAAATGCAAAAGGGCTCTGATTCAGCATGCGCTGGAAATGATGTGGATACACACAGCGTTCCCAGCGCTGGTCTTACATCAGTACCCGTGACATGCTGTGAGATGTAAAATGAATAAAATTATTATAATTGTTATTTCATTGGATATGGTAAATAATTAAATAAAGTACATATGTCATATAGTATAAATGTAGGTAAGTAGGCTGGGTATCCTCTCGAAGGTGCGTCGGTATTTAACACCGGAACAGCTGCTCACACTGTATCAAGCACAAGTTCGATCGTGTATGGAATACTGCTCTCATCTTTGGGAAAGTTCAGCAAAATACCAGCTTGAGGCTTTGGAGGCAATAGAGGAGCGTGCTAGAAGGCTCATAGGTGACGACAGGCTGTTTGCTGCTCGGCTACAAAGCCTAGAGCATCGCCGCAAGGTTGCGAGGCTATCTGTCTTCTATCGGGTGCATTTTGGAGAGTGTGCTGCGGAGTTGCATAAGACAACCAGAAGAACGGCAGAACGTCATCCATACCAGGTGGATTTACCATTTACGTGAACCAAACGGTTTGCCTCTACTTTCATAGTGCAAACCGCCAGGATTTGGAATAACTTGCCGGAGTCTGTGTTTCCTGCGCAGTACAGTCTGAAGGTCTTCAAGTCGCATGTAAGTAGGTATCTAATGAACAAGTGTGCTCCATCGCAGATCACATCGCTGCTTAACATCAGGCAGGATGGTGGTCAAACGCTTTTTCAATGTGTTTAAAAAAACAAGCCAGATCAGCGTGGAAAAGAGTAGAATTCTGTAAGTACGTACCTCCAATAAACCAGTAGGATTCAATCCAAAACTAATCAGCACTTTGTAATCTATTAAAATTGAGAAGGATTCGAAACAATCCTTCACTTATTTATTTAAAATGCTGTCTGCAGACATTTTGTGGATGAGATGAAGGTTGGCGCACACTGATCGCCAAATTACGTTCTGCGATGTAAAAAGCAATATAAAAGCTATACGTTTCGACGCATGCAACCGCATCACAAAGGTAAGCTCGAGCTTATCTTTGATAATAATGATTCACGCCTAATATACCCGGTGAACATTAAAAAAATACTAAAGCTTCTTCCCAAAGTCATCGACATAGCTCATCGTTTTAGCAAGCTGAAGTGGCAGTGGGCCGGCCACATTAGCCGTAGAACCGATGACCGTTGGGGAAAACGAGTTCTCGAGTGGAGACCGCGTCTTGGCAAACGGAGTGTAGGACGCCCTCAGGCAAGGTGGACTGATGATATACGCAAGATGGCTGGCAGAAGCTGGATGCGAGAAGCCGAAAACATATCACAGTGGCGTGCAATTGGACAGGTCTATGTGATGAAATCTTCTTCCCACTATTTGTCCCAATGTGTCCAAAATGTTAAAAAACCCTCAATGAACGCTAGTCCTAAAGATGGAATCGCCTCGCACTTAATCTCCAGATTTCTGTTTCTATTTATTCAAGTACAGTCCAAGTGGAGACGTAAGCTTGCAATTTGTAAAGTTACCTTCGCTTCTTAGGAAAATACTTCATAAAACGGCTCTTTTGAATTCGGTCGGAGAGTTTTGTGGATTAGCACGGGAGAGGTGGGCGGCGTTAAAGATTGCGCCACAAACGGTGAAAGGTTGCTAGTGAAACATCCGGTTTTAACCGGTTTTTGATGATTGCAATTTTGCCTTCAACTGCCTTCTTCTTGTTTAAAAAAATATATTTCACCATTTTTATGCGACTCCAAAAAAATTGTCACTCAATTCCAGCTATAGGATAGGTGGTTCCATGATAAGGAAGTCAGGAATTGATCATGGCAGAACCAATAAAGGTTGCAGGCTAGCGGATATTAACTGTTTGCAGTCGGTTCATTTTTCTTTGAAGTTATTAATTTAAATGTTTACTATTGTACAAATAAACAAGTAGACCCGA
Source organism: Conopomorpha cramerella (assembly GCA_012932125.1). Taxonomy (NCBI): domain Eukaryota; kingdom Metazoa; phylum Arthropoda; class Insecta; order Lepidoptera; family Gracillariidae; genus Conopomorpha; species Conopomorpha cramerella. The sequence goes on from SJJU01012625.1 coordinate 4,345, forward strand.
AAGACGTTTTCCAATCTAAATTATGAAAATTCATATAATATTCATACAAAGTTTGACAGTACATAATGACGTCAAAGAAAATTCCCCATTTCCCGTGCAATTGTCAAATATTTTTTTTTTTCATAAAAAATACTTGAAATAGAGGTACTTGCTTTAGCAAGTGCCTCTGCCTACCCCTCTTTGGGATTAAAAACGTGAAGTGTATTTATTATTTTTTTTATTTTTTCATAAAAAAATCCCTTCTCCCGACATTAACAAGCTCAGCCGTTCTTAAGAAAACCTTAGGAACACAAACGAAGTATTAATGAGCTATTCATTTCTATATTCATAGTTACTACATCTAGACACCGCTTCCACGAAAAACACCGACTATTATGAACTATCCGACTAAATATGCTAATGAGCACATATTCCAACTTACACGATAAACAATTTACACGCGTAATAGCAACTAAGTTAACTAGGGCATTCGATACCGGCACGACGCGACGGCCCAAGGGTCCCGCGCCGCTCGCTCAATCACTGTCACTTGCCGGCACTCACTGTATAAATCCACTTGTAACCGGCTCAAACCGGTTCGAATTGCTCCGTAAGATATTGCTCCCAGAAGCCGATAAGTCCACTTTAAATGGTGTCGTTTATGAAGTGTGCGGGATTTGTGGGAATTTCTATCCGTGCGGATTTTTCCGGTTTCATTTTGCCCGGATAGGTTTCACCGCGTGGATTATATGTGTGTGTGTGTGTGTGTGTGTATGTGTGCTGTATGCAAGGGATTAGAGTAATGGGTTACGATGCGTCGGTAGGTGTTCTGTTGGTGTATTCATTACACATTTTTACTGGTGTTTTTGTGATGGTTTTCTGCGTTACGCGGATTATCCGGTTCTTTTTTTAACAGCGAGCGGTTTGGAACTTCAGCTTTAGTACTTTAGCATTCAGAATAAAGTCAAGGTCAACTATCAGTGATTTTAATTTTACACCTAATTCCCCTAACTGATTAGCATGTGAAAGGAGTTATAACATATGTAATTCTACGATTAAACGACTGATTTCCACACATTTCAAACGTGACGACATATTTCAAAGTGTTGTATTTTGATGTTTCATTAAAAAAAATGTTTTTGTATTTTTGGTTTGGCTGGCGATAAACATATAAAGTACTACGAAGGTGAAAAAAATGTATGCGTTTAAAGGTTAATAAAACGCATACATTTTTTTCATATCTTTATCGCCAGCCAAACCAAAAATACAGAAACATTTTATTTAATTAAACAACAAAATACAATATTTTATTCCCTCAGCATAAAGTATTTAAATCATAAATCACTTTGAAATAATGTCTATTTCAGTTAAAATAACGTTGAAATATCACTCGTCCCGGTGAGGGTTAAAGTCGCGCATTCTCAGATGAACGCCGTACGGGACCGGAAGTGTGACGTCACGTCCCCGTGGCGCGTCCGCAGTTCACACTCATCTGAATTTCCGGTAGATGTACCTACTAATTGCGATGCCAGCTAGAGATTTATTTGACCCATGAAAGGCCAATAAGTCATCATGAAATTTGACATTTATTAAGCCTTGTCTATTTTTGGCCCTTGGCTAGTAACTTATATGTGAGTTCTGACAGTAAGGGACATACTCTCAGTTGTGTCTTATTGGCAAAAAAATAATATAAAAAAAAAATACACTTCACGCCTTTCAATCCCAAAGCGGGGTAGGCAGAGGCACTTACTTAATAAGCAAATGCCCACGGTTCACCAAGCGTATTTAACCCAACGTGACAGGGGGTGAGCCCATCGCCGTTAATAATATTTACTATATAATTATAAACAAATACTATTTACTGAATAATGAGGAATTTTCTTTGACGTACTTTTGACAGATTTCGGGGGTGGAGAACTGTCATTACTGTCATACTTTCCAAACAAAATTTGACAGTAATGACAGTTCTCCCGAAAATCTGTCAGAAATACGTCAAAGAAAATTCCCCATTAATACTCGAATTACACACATCAAAAATGTCTAGGGATCAAGTACATTTTAGAAGATTGCAATCAAGAATATATTTTACAAAAACTGGATTCATTCATAATTTATTCAAACTGTGGTTATAAGTTATTGATACAGGCATGGGGAATTAGGTAAGAGACCAATCAAAAGTGTCTAGGGATCAAGAACATTTTTAGCTCTAAAAAAATCTAATTTATTTAAATCAAATCTAATCTTCTGGATTGGTCTACTACCTAATTCCCCATGCCTGTATCAATGACTTATCACCACATTATGAATGAATTCAGTTTTCGTAAAATATATTCTTGATTGCAATCTTCTAAAATGTACTTCATCCCTAGACACTTTTGATGTGTGTATAAATATACAAATTCTACAAAACATTTACATCCCGGACCCGTTACAAAGAGCTCCGGAAATACGTCACTCCGCGACTTTCCTCTTTGTACAGTTTACCTTCTTCAAATTCCCCAACGTTTATCTTAAGGAAGTATTATGTCTGGAGTCAGTCAAGCGCACGCCTACATACGTGCAGCGGAGACAATCGTTCCGTGAAGGTGCCCTGCACAGCTGTCCCGAGTCGCTCCAGATGCTCCTACACGGAATAAGGACCTTTCGTAGATCTCGGGAAAAAAGGAGCGGCTATACCGACCCATATTCTTAAGGTAAGTAATTTTTTTTAATACAATAAACAAGCGTTCTACTAGCTATCTTCTAAAATGTACTTGATCCCTAGACACTTTTGATGTGTGTAGTTGGTGTTTTTCGTGGAAGCGGTGTCTAGATGTAGTAACTATGAATATAGAAATGAATAGCTAATGAATACTTCGTATGTGTTCCTAAAGTTTTCTTAAGAACGGCTGGAGCAATTTCTCTATTTTTGTTGTTGTTGTTGTGCTTGTTAATGTCAGAAGGGAATTTTTATAGAAGAAAAAATATTTGAAAATTGCACGGGAAATGGGGATTTTTCTTTGACGTTTTGCTGACAGATTTTCGGGCTCAGAACTGTTTCGCTAGAAAGCTACTAGCTAAACAATCCTATATACAATGTTACTCTGCTATTATATGCATGTGTTATACGTATAAACCTTCCTCAAGAATCACTCTACCACAACTCTACCCACTAAAGAAAAGCGCATTCAAATCCGTTGCGTATCTTGAAAGATCTAAGCATACATAGGGACAGACAGCGGGAAGCGACTTTGTTTTATACTACACACATCAAAAGTGTCTAGGGATCAAGTACATGATAGAAGATTGCAATCAAGAATATATTTTGAAAATACACTGTGTATGTATTTAAGAAAATATTTAATATCCCATAATTTTTAAGCGATTTCAAAAAGGAAGTCTTTATTAATTCGACTGTATAATATGCTTTTTTTTAAATTTTTTAATAATATGAGATTTTTTAGAGTTTTTTTTTTGAGTTGACAGCGTCTGTGGTCCAGTTGGTCGTATACTTGACTTGTAACCGGGAGGCCACAGGTTCGAGTCCCGCTACTGGACGTGTACCAATAGGACTCTTTTTCAGAGTCTATGTACGCAACGCAACGCTCGTACGGTGAAGGACAACATCGAGGTGAAACCCGCACACCACAAGGTGTGTAAACCCTATAACGGCGATGGGCTCACATGATATGAGCATCAAACCTCCTGTGGACACCTATAAGCCTTCAAGCACGCTTCCCCATTGCCTCCAGAGCCTCAAGCTGGTATTTTGCTGATCCATCCCAAAGATGAGAGCAGTATTCCATACACGATCGAAATCGTCTGAAATACCGACGCACCTTCGAGAGAACGCCCAGCTTTTTTCTTCGAAATCATTAAGGAAACGCGGATAGACACTGCATTAAGTGAAAACTTTTTATTAAATTCGCGCCGATATTCGCACCGAATCTACGATGCGTTTCTACGTCGGAATATACATTCTCGAGCGATCATAATGCTGAATTCCTAATTTTTACTATTATAATCATACCGGAATTACCTTTTGCTTATTAAGCAAGTGCCTCTGCCTACCCCGCTTTGGGATTAAAAGGCGTGAAGTGTATTTATACCGGAATTATCATCGCTCGAGAATTTAAGTTTCCATGTAGAAAGTAGTCGAGCTTCTTGATGTTCGGTCATAATATAATTATTGGAGATTTTGATGCATCGCGCTCGTAAGCTGTCGCTAGCGAACTGTCGACAATCTAATGGATCGATATTATGAACATTCGACATTTTGCGTTCGAGATTTTGTTATTCGGTTATTTCGATTTCTAGTAGAGAACCCCTACTGATCTCTTCACAATTCTTGCATACCCGTTTCGTTCGTTTCCACCAACAACGTAATAAAAAATGCAATAACTATAAAAAATATTGCATTTTTCAAAAGCCAATCATTGGCATCGCAATAACGCTGAGGAAACTCTGTGATTATTATGCATGACACCCGACCGAGATCCTCTCAGCTAGTATGAATGTTTTATTGTTCATAGTTAGTTACACTTCTGCCCTAACTCCCTACGGGCGGCCATGTTCAGCACTGTAATAATTGTGCTGCGTTCACGTGCGATAGTTGAGGTGGGGTTCGTGTTTTAAAATTGTGAGGAATCCGAAAGTGCTATATAATTTGAAAGAAAAAGAAACGACTTAAACCCTAATAGTATTTACAGTGGTACTATAGACAAAAGTCTTCAATCAGTGTGTCCTACCTGTAATGACATACGGAGCTGAGACGTGGACAATGACGGCACGGCTGGCCCACAAGCTCAAAGTCGCACAGCGTGCTATGGAAAGGGCTATGCTCGGCGTTTCTCTGAAGGATCGAATCAGAAATGAAGTGATCCGACAGAGAACCAAAGTCATCGACATAGCTCATCGTTTTAGCAAGCTGAAGTGGCAGTGGGCCGGCCATATTAGCCGTAGAACCGATGACCGTTGGGGAAAACGAGTTCTCGAGTGGAGACCGCGTCTCGGCAAACGGAGTGTAGGACGCCCTCAGGCAAGGTGGACTGATGATATACGCAAGATGGCTGGCAGAAGCTGGATGCGAGAAGCCGAAAACAGATCACAGTGGCGTGCAATTGGAGAGGCCTATGTCCAGCAGTGGACAAGTATGGGCTGATGATGATGATGATGATGAATTCAGTTTTTGTAAAAATATTCTTGATTGCAATGTTCTAAAATGTACTTGAGCCCTAGACACTTTTGATGTGTGTATGTAAAAAAATATTGGAAACGGCAGTGACACGGCGGCGGCGGCGGTGTATGCCTGCCGACTCCCGCCACGTTGTAAATCACTTGAATTACAATGTAAATTGGTATCTGAATTGAATTCCGCCCTTAAACCGGGCCAATTTCGTTACAATTTATTTTTGGGTCCACCGTTGAATGAGGTCGGGAACCTTCGGGTTAGTTCGGCAATCGTTCGGGAACATCGGGACCTTGGGATAGGAGGCGTTGATTTATCGTTGGTCATGTGTATATTAGGCTATAAATAAAGTAATAATAGGTACAGTCGTTTATGTCCTGAACTGGACACTGTCGGGGGGTTTCCGAACATGTAGCATGTTTGAAACGAAATTGGCAAGGACGGCACTTTGGGTGTCCTTTTTTGTTAGTTATGTATTACCTTCAAATCCTGATTAACCATAATGTCAGTGTGGTTATACAAGGTTACTTATGTAGCTTTGGTCACCCCTAATAATAATTATTATCTATTTGGTCGTAAAATTCGACCAATAAAATACCGCCATAAGTATTCAGGAGTAAGCTGCCGTTAACGACGTAAGTATGCTTTTTTGTTGTTTTCACAACCTACACGTTGAGAAAATGATTTTCTCGAAACTTCTATTCATTTAAAACCACCCTATCCCATATGCACAACTTTAAAATGGCACGTCACGACGACGCGACGGTACTAACGTAGTACTTACCTACGCGGTACTAAAAATTCCACACAAACCGGGCCAGTCATCAATCAATTTATCTATCAGATTGGAAACGATCCCACAGGATCCCTGCGCTGAGGACAATCTTCCCGGACAAGCACACGAGAGGAATACTGAGAGGCTGGTAATATTAGGATACCCGCTGAAACTATCGCAGTCTTGCCAAGCACGCGCGGGAATGTAATACTATAAGCTGTAAAGCATTTTTCCAGGATAGATGCGTTTTTACGTAAGGCTTTGCGATATTGATTCTTAGAAAAAAAAACTAGGGTAGATATTTATGATCTTATTTATTAAGCGCCTTCAAAAAAGAAAAAAATGTATATAATGTGTTTTTCGTGTTTGTTCGCGGATACCTAGCATCGATTTGATCGATACTGGCCAGTTAAACACCATCATAAAGGTAGGCTATTTGCTTATAAATTCAAATATGGAACACTCGAAAAATGTTAGAATTCCTTTTTTAATTCCAACCGCAGTCACTCAAGAAAACGTTTAGGCTGTGGAAAAAAATGCTCGTGCGAACCGACAATTTACATATGCAGAGCTCGAGTGTGGACTGGGTATTGGATCAGCAACATTGCAAACTATAACTCATAATCATCTGTCCCTTCATAAGCGTTGTTCAAGATGGGTGCCGCACAAACTCACCGATTTGCAAAAAGACAAATTTATGATAGATAAATTCGACGCTGGCGAGAAAAAAATGTAAGTATATGACATACTTACAGGTGACGAAACATGGCTATATAACTACGACCCCGAAACAAAGGAACAGTCCACAGTATGGTGTTTTGAAGATGAGCCGACACCAACAAAATGTCGCCGAACCCGAAGTACACAAAAACAAATGATTGCCTCTTTTTTCTGCAAGACTAACGACGCTAGATAATAGACGCTTGCTACGATAGTGCTAGAAGATCAAAGTACAGTTAACTCTGAATGGTATGTGACAGTTTGTGCCCCGAAAGTACTGTCAGCTTGGTGTGACAAGCGACCGAAATCGGGAACTCAGCAACTGCTCTGGCACCACTGACAACGCTGCCCCTCATATTTCTGCTAAAACACTTGACTATTTTAGCTCAAAAAACGTGACTCTCCTGCCCCACCCGTCATATTTCCCCGACCTAACCCCCTGCCATTTTTACTTATTTTTCAAAATTAAAAGGAAGGCGATTTGAAATCAAAGAATATACTGCGTATAATTATGAAATTTCTGAGGTGTCTAAGGAAGAGTTGTAATCGGTATTTTCTAAGAGGTTTAGACGGATGGAAAAGTGTATACGTGTTCACGGCGACTACTTCGAAAAAATAGATAAAGATAAAGAATAAAGTCGGTCGCTTTTGAGTAAGTATCTAATTTCTTTTGGCATGACCCCCGTATACATAAAAGTTTTTATGTAGTAGGTATATCAGTGTCTGGTGCTTATAGAACAAAACATCTTAATTTGCGTCAGGTGACCGTGTGTGAAATGTCCCGGGACTATTTTTTTATCTAGTTATTAAGTTGTCACGTTGAGAAGATAGGGTTTGTAAATAATACTCACCCTATTAATAGTACAAATGCGAAACATTTGTGTTGAATTCGAGAAATTATTTTACAAATTTTAGATGCGATCGTGTAGGTATGTTTGTTACTAATTTTTTAATGAAACGCGCACAGACATTAACTCATCGAAACGTCTAGTAAAATATCAAAGTAAGCTCCGCGCCTATATACCCGGTGAACAATATTGACTTATGATTGTTACTCCTTCACAGGAACGGTATTATAATGAATATTGTCAAACGTCAAACGCTCGTAAACTTCGCCATATTTCCTATAACTGACAAAGTATATACCTACTTAAATTACTAAAAGAATCGAGGAACAAACGACAAATCTTAGTTGTTATCAACTTTGACCGGATTTTATTTGTTAAGGAAAAGTTAAAAGAAAGTTTCCTTATAAAGTCTGTTAAATACTGTATAAAGGAAAGTAGGTATTTACTTACTCCATCAACGTAGTCTGTATAAAGTATTGAAAACGAGCGAGATCTTTGCTTTATATTTTACTAGCTTCCCGCCCGCGGCTTCGGCCGCGTAGACCTCGGTTGTATTGCGGTATAAAGGACAACTATAAGAAAACTTGTCATTCCTACGGAAAAATCTAAGTTTCCCTCGGAAATATCATTTTTTTCCGGGATAGAACGTACCCTATTATTTAATCCGGACTTCTAACTGTACGTATGTAAAATTTCAAAGCAATCGGTTCAGTAGTTACGACGTGAAAGCGGAACAAACAAACTCACTTTCCGATTTATAATATTATAGTAAGGATTGTTGACTAGTAGACGCCCTACGATTTTATCCGCGTAGTGTTAGTTATCCATACAAAGTTTTACATTGTCGCCACATCAATATCAATCAATCAATACGAAGTCGCCTTCGCTGTCTGTCTCTATTTATGTATAGATCTTTAAAAAACCCATCATCAGCCACATATCGTTCTCTGCTGGACGAGGGCCTCCACCAATGATTTCCGCCATCAATTGGGGGAGAAGTCGACACGCTTGGCAATCTTTAAAAGTAAGATTTTGATGCGTTTAAAAAAAAAAAATAGAGTTATTTTAGAGGAAGCATTACATGCGAGCAAACACTGTTAATTATGTATATTGGCAAAATATTTTATGCCGTGTCAGCTAGTTTCAATATAATATTAAGTTTGAATCTTTTACCTGTAAAAATTACAGTATTTTTTTTGTCTTTTCCAACATGTGGCCATGCTGAGAAAACTCTGAACCCCTGGCATGATTTGATGTGTGTTTTATTATAATCTTTAAAATATTAGTTTGAAATCTTAGAAGTAAACTAACAAAGGGAAAACGATTTTTTTGGGAAGAAAATGCGAAGCTTACATAAGATCCAATTAAAGTGAGGCAAACCGCCAAAAGAACTTGTCTATAAAAAACAATTTTAATTTTTTGTAAGTCAATCGAAACCAGCGCAATTGGCGATGGCAAAACGTGTTTTTTTTTGTAACCATTATAAAGAAGCGTTTGACCACCATCCTGCCTGAGGTGAAGCAGCGATGTGGTCTACAATGGAGCACATTTGTTCATTACGTACCTATTTACCCGTGATTTGCAGACCTCCAGACTCTACTCTTGTCCTAGAGTCCTGGCGGTTCGCACAAACTACCTATATTTTTTTGTAAAATGTTATCTTATTTATCAAAAGCATTTCATCCTAAAGGAGCGTTTTGTCGCGAACTCGGCAGCGTCTTTAAAGTTGTTATGTCGAGGTCTATCCATTTCTGAAGCTAAGTGAAGTTATAGAGCGTTGGGGAGAGCACTCTAGGTTCCCTGGGGAGCGCCGTGCCGGAGATCGGTCTCTCACACGAGCTATTTGAGGAACACACTATGAGAAATTCAGTTTATGACCTTTGCTACAGTTTTCGTATGTGTCTTTTATTTATTTACTAGGTGAGCCGGAAAACCAATAGTCCCTGTCACACAGTTCGCATATTGGATGAAATATACTTAGTTTCATTGGGAACTTGGTAGTCTTTCGAAGACATATACATCGGCGAGTGGTTGCCCCGAATTGGTTAATAAATTTATGTTCATGGGAATATGTGCTTAATAACTGACTAAGCTTCAGGATCATTTAAGGTTCAATATTCTTTCCAAAGCCATGGGGAGTTTTCTTTAAAAAAAAAACAACAAAAGACCGAGCCTGAAGATAAACGATATATATAGAATAAAGTAGCATCTCTCGTCGTTTTCAACTATCTTTGAAACAAAGATATTTTTTTGAACTCGCCATCGTAGCACTTTCTCCTATTAGTGGCAGAATTAGTCGGTGAGGACAAGTCTGTTGGAATTGTAAAAAGAAAATATACTATTTGTCACTGTCATTGTAGCTGTCACTGTCTGTGTTGTCTGTGTGTTTATACTGAAATACAGAAGTTGTTTTGGTGTGTTTACAAATCTCTTTTAATTGGTGTAAATAGGCGTAGCTTCCACAATATTTCCAACAAAGTCAAATAACATTTTTAGTCGTAGTTTATTTCTTAAACCACCATCATATGGCAACCCTACGGCAAGGGTGAACATGTTTTCCTACCATCGTAACAGCACCTACACATGGCGAGGTAACGCTCTTTTATAACAACAAATTAGGCAATTTATTCCAAAACTCTCGCTAACGTCAACGAGCTGTGGCTTACAAAAGGCACCTTGTGTTCCTACCAAAAAAACAGCAGCGTATGTGTTCCTTTCCTCCCTTTACTTAGGCGCTCGCTGGTACATACACATTGTCTCGTAAGTTGTAACAAAATGTACATGTGTTTGTGTATTTTATAGAGCGGCAACACAAGTAACATTGCAAGAAACTCGGTCGGCAAAGAAAGTGGTGTATAATTTTTTATGACATTTCCTGTGTAGCAAAAATATCTAAAAGGTAGATATGGGTATAATGTGAACAGTGTGAGTATAGGGGGAAGGCTGAGATGTGCACAACCAGTTACGTTTTTGGTTCTTTTCCACCCATGTAATAGAGTCGACTGCTATTAGATAATTAATTAATATTAAGTCCGCTCCGTCGTTTTCGTGTCGCGGTGTTTGTTACCAATTTCTTCCGAAACGGTTTGACCGATTTTTACATTTTTTTATGTGCAGTCGAGTAGGTCTGAGAATCAGCGAAAATCTCAAAAGTTGTAAGCCTTTTTGCGAATACATCAACATTACCCATAAAAATGTTATCTCAGCCTCCATTAGTTTTAAGGAACCACAAATTCCCCGCCACCTTTTATTCAAATCCTCAAAACGGGCGTAAAATTAAATCGCATCATCCGACGACTGCCATACAAAAAAAAAAAATCACTTCGCATTTTACGTGTACCATAAACCGAGATTGAATGATCAACCCTCGGTACCACACAGCTTCATTTGAGGCCTGCGTTGGTTGTTAACCTCTG
>SJJU01012628.1:0-11763 GCA_012932125.1 Conopomorpha cramerella
TTTTATACATGCAGTCTATGGGCCGACTATACGCAGAAGGCTATCAGCGCCCTACGCGTCCAATATAATAACGGGCTAAGGATGCTGTTGGGACTGCCACGATACTGCAGCGCCTCGGGGATGTTCGCTGAATATGACATAAATGGTTTTCACGCCATATTGAGGAGTAGGGCTGCGTCTCTGAGGAGTAGGATGCGTGACAGTCCCAACCGTATCCTTCAGACTCTGTCACAGAGGATAGATTGCCACATTGTAAGGCACTGGGCATCGCTACATATACCGCTTTGTACATATAATACATGTTTATATTAATTTTATTAGTAGATTTTAATTATATTATAATACTAACATACTTATAAGTTTACTAACACACCTTATGGATCAATGGTCTCATAAAGTTTATTATATATAGTATAACAAAGTCCTCCCATATCTGCCCTCTATGTGTATACAGGATTAGGGCTAGTCGCCCTATTCCGAATAAGGCAATAGTAAGATCATTTTCAACATCATTTTCTGACTATTCGACTTTTAAACTTTTTTCAAAAAATCCCAATTTCCCTAAAACAATCTAAAGGTAAATTTAGATTTTTTTCTTGTTTTAAATTGAAGATAAGGTGAAATGTTGAGAGCGAAAATTGTAGCTTTATTAAATTAGTCGTGGGAGAGTGTTAAAAGTTAAAAAGTTACAACTAGGTACTTATACAAAATGGATGTCATAGAGTTTCTTAACAAACACGGGATAAATAAGTTAAATACTTATTTGAAAACAAAAAAATGTTTTCATTAAATGTTTCTGACAGTAGCAGTATTGGCAGCGACGCGCCTAGGAATTTAATTTTCAAACAGTTTCTGATGAAAAAAAAATTACGAAAAAAATGAAAACAATTTACCATGAATACGTGTCGAACCAAATTCAGAATCTGTTGCTGGTTTTATTTATTTTATACCGAGAAAATTGTATGCAGTTAAGCTTTGTAGCTGAGAAAATTGTTAACATGCGTTGAATACGCCTATTAATCAAGTCTGCGCATTGATAAATTGAATTACCGAATGAAGGTCTAAGTCATTTACCGAAACACAATTTAGGTTGAATTGTCTCTTTAGGCATTACGGCTCATGAAAGATAATATCTATATGAATAAGTTAGGTTTACCAAGAATCTGACGTACGTACAGTCGAGGTACGTACATACCAAGTATACTGCGTGTAAAAGGACCCCGAGCAATGGTCTATTTTGTAAAGGAGGTTAGGATCAAAACGTATTAATTTAGGTGTAACCAATCATTTCCTCACATTCTCGTCATACTAAAAGATGTTCATATTAACGAGCCCAACAACGTTTCTATGGCTCGGGGTTTTTTACAACTTTGGGGCTAAACTAAGGCCTTTTACACTGTGAATGTGGGGTTAGGACAATAATAAAACGTTCACTCATTTAGCATAAAAAAATGTACATTTACGGAAATTACTCACTAACCTGTCTAGACATTATGTAATAGGTTTATTTGTATGGGGACTGTGAACGTGTTAATACACTTCACGCCATTAAATCTCAAACCGGGGTGGGCAGAAGCACTTGCTTAATATCTATTGCTAATGCTAAATTACTGAATATCCATAGGACACCAAGCGTATTTAACCCAACGTGACAGAGGGTGAGCCCATCGCCGTTATAGGGTTTAAAAATCATGTTAACATAATGATTTATCTATATGTGATCATCATCATCATCAGCCACATGACGTCCACTGCTGGATGAGAGCCTCCCCCAATGATTTCTATGATCATTTGGGGGTGAAATGCCAATAATCGCCACGCTTGGCAGGCGGGTTAGCGATCGCAGTGGTGTTGTGGTTTAACTTATAGAGAACGTTACCCGTCCTCTGCAGAGTTCCCTAGCTCGCCTCTTACGACCTCACGACGTGAACAGTTGGGCTGGGGTGGTGACACATGTATTCTATTCACTGTCACCACACGGCTAACTACCTACATGTATTTATCAAGAATTAAGTGAAGTCATTTTTGTCTTTGATCGCGACTGTAACTATGCTCGCATAAAAATACCTACATCAATTTTTCGAACAAAAGCGTATGATTTTTCAAACTTTCAGTCTCGATTCTTTAGAATGTTTACAAGACGCAGCTGAAGTATGAATAACTTATAAAGTTGAATTTAGGATGCACATAAAACTTCACGGAGGATGAGATATTGTGTTTGATCTTAAGGCTGGTTTATCCATTTTACGATTTTTGGGCACTAGATTGAAATGGAAGACGGAGGTTAGATACATTTCACGGTTCATCATCATCAGCCCATACTTGTCCACTGCTGGACATAGGCCTCTCCAATTGCACGCCACTGTGAGCACTAAAGCCTATTTTAGAATACACCTTTCTGTACCATGACTAAAAAATTTCAGACTAGGTACTACCTAAGGCCAACGTAGGCCATTCCCCGTCAGAAGTTATTTAAGAGATTTATTACAAGTACAACCCGCCCCATATTTCTCTTTTGTGATTTATCAGCACATCAGATTATAATGGCCTAAGCTATTAGAACGTATAATCTAGACCTTACTAGTTTCAAGATGATGTTATTACCAAAGTATTGCTTTAGTTTTTTTGCAATATATATACAGGGTGGATCATTCAAATCGGTCAATATGGGAAAGTCTGAAACTATAAGACATACGAATATTTGTTCTTAGGAATCATGTCACCGATTTTGATAAAAAGAAAAACTGCATTCATACTTTACAAATGTACTGTTCTTATATCTTTAATACGAAACGTCATCGGTTGACCTAGTGATGTTGGATGGCGTAGCGAAAATACGGGTATATACTTCTTGTAAATTTGTCGGCTATTATGCCTTTGACTAAAAATACTTTGAACAAAGATTTTTCGCCCATCGGAGTCAGAAAGACTTTGTCAAATATAACATCCACTCTGTATTCTCGAGGATAGTGTACTTAGCAACAGGTTTACCTATTCGACTCGACGTAAGTAACTTTCGAAGAAAAAAGAAGCATTACTTAATCTAGTTTCCCTTAGTCTGACGAACATAAAACCTGACCTTCATCAATATGTTAGACCTGCGGCATTATTTTGATGTAAATCGATATCATTCACGTTTGAATCGTCACGTTTAAGTTAATTGTTCGTTACGTTTTTATCTTGTCTTACGTAATACGAAGAGGTTTCATATAACAAAAAGAAATATGTTGAATTGACTGGCCCGTTGGTTTAGTCAGGTCAGAATGTCTGCCTTCTTACGGTCGTTGGTACGAGTCCCTCCGCTGAGAAGTATTTGGGTGATGAGCTTTTAAGTACTTTTTGGAAGTGTCTGGGCGTTTTATTTATATAAGTATGTATTTAAAATAAAAAAAAGTATTTAAGTAAGTATATTTCGCTGTCTGAATTCCATAACACAAGCTTTAGCTACTTAACATGGGATGAAAGCAATGCGTGTGTTGTTGTAAAAAAAATATTATTTTATGCTATCGAAATTCACACGAGTCAAACTGCGAGGCATACACTTCATTCTTTTTAGAATCCCAAAGCGGGGTAGTCATTTACCCATGGTTTACCAAGCGTACCTATTCACCCCAACGTGCGGTGGGGTGTTGAATCTGTTGCAGATATGAAGTTGACACACCTTGTGGAATGCGCTTTTCATCACGATATCTTTCTTCATCGGATGAGCGTTGCGTTGCATAGAAAAGAGTCCTATTGGTACTCGTCTACTACAACAGGTCTCGAACCCTCACGAATGATTGCGAGTACAAGCACCCGACTACTGGGCCACAGAAGTATAATCTGGTACCAAATTATATCGTCTTGTACAATTTTATGACGTAAAAAGAGTGATTCCCTCTGTAAGGACTAAGTACCTAGTATTTTTTTTTCAATTTATCAAAGTATTCCGAACCAAAAAGGTTTTCTAAAGAACTTTTTTGTAAAGTAATTTTGGAGTGCTCGAGTCAAGTAAGGCAGGGTCGGTATGCCACCGTTTTTCGCCGATCCCTGACTAATTAAGTTATCGAGTTAAAAAAAAGTAAAAGCGTTTACCTTTTTTCTTGTCGTAAACAAAGGAGACCTTGAGCTCGTAACATTATTCATTTACTAGTTCGGTAGACTTCAACCCGGTAGGTACATTTTTTTATTACACTAATTTGTTGCGAATAGTCAAACAATAGTAGAATTTATGTATAAGCCTGCTATTGCAATAGAATCGCAATCGTAACAATTGTTTTGGATATTACTATACCTATGACATTAATTTTAAATTTCACTCTAACAAAAAACGGCTGTGGATAGAATTTCTGATAATTCATCACAATCGGTTCAGTACCCTTTTGGGTGAACGACGTACCAACATCCTCTCGTTTTATCTACGAGCAGCATATGGTAAACATTTTTTATGTGAATTCTGTAAATTTCAACATAGAGTTGGACGTTCTCTTCTGGGCTGAAATTAAATGAAATGACTTATTTCTTCATCGTTATAAGTGCTATTACATAGAGATATACAGTAGTATAACACAAAGCTTTTGAAATCCATTTACAAAAGTAAACATCCCCATTTCGAATTAATTTATTTTACAGTCCAGAAGAAGGTAATATGTGTGTTGTTGTAAAATATTAAAAAAAAATAATAATAAATAAACGCGTTGTCACTTATACAACGGTTATTACAGGTCTACTTGAACTGGTTATTCCGTATTTGACATACAATTGACAAGTTAAGTTGTGCTTTGTGTGTCTTCGAAATAGCAATTCCGCCATTATTAGTAAGGCCCTTAGAAATAATATCGGTTTAACAATTAGAAATAATAAGGGATTATTCGGTGATGGTTTGGGTTGAAAATGTCTGTCCAACCCAAGTACTTTAACCACTCGGCTTTGCAAGCATTCTATTTCATGACATGTTTGTAAATAAAAATAATTAAAACATTAATATCCACTAGAGCCTAGTCATAAATTGATCCGGTTTGACAAGACCTAACGTAGATAAGGCGTGAATTAATTTTTATGATCCGTCAAGGTGTTCATTCGCATACCTTGAAAATATGGACTTAAAGCTATAGGCGTAGTGCTAAAACGTGGCTGGTTGACATGTTTTGTTTTAACTCATAATTGTTCACCAGGTATATCGGCGCGAATATAACCAGACAAGTGTCGAATAAAATAACAAAGGTAAGCGCGTGCTTATCTTTGACTATACAGAGTGTAAATGGACCCTGAACAATGGTATTAGAAATGTTGTTTGGTTCGTCAATATGAACAACTTGGCAACCAGCGGCAATGCGGGGAATTGAAAATAAATTATTTCACCTTCATAAAAAAAAATAATTTTCGTTTTCCTGCACTGTCGCCATAGTAAAAGAGCCGAGCCCAACAACGTTTATAATACCATTGCTCGGGGTCCTCTTATACTCAGTATTCGAGCTGATATACCCTGTACACAATAAAGAGTTATAATGTTCGTGTGCGTGTGTTTTTTTTGTATTCATGGTATTATAAAGTTGTATTTTTTTTATTATTAACCCAGCTAATGTTGCTTTGACAATAAGCATTATGAAGTGTTCCACTGCATGTATTGTAAATTTAAACACTTCTCAAGAATCACACTAAAATCTAAAGAAAACCGCATAGTAGTAGTAAAGATCTAAGCATACATAGGGACAGACAGCGAGAGTGTGATGTGTGTATTGATTTCTGGATGTATTGATGTATCATCATCATCACCATCAGCCACATTAGGTCCACTGCTAGACTAGGGCCTCCACTAATGATTTCAATGATTTGGGTGGAAATGCCAATAATCGCCACGCTTGGCAGGCGGATTGGCGATCGCAAGAAATAAGGACCTGTAAAATAATGAACTCACCGCGATTTCATTAATGTAGCTTCTGTATGTCATATAAACTATAATATCCCCGATCCTGTGGGACGTGACGCTATATAGAGTATCTATACAGCGTCACGTCCCACAGGATCGGGATAAAAAGTATCCTATTTCCGTTCTAAGTCAGGAAGCCGCTCTCTCCTCTTACTAACTACTAACCTAACACGACGTTCTTATACATTTACCTCTATATTTAGTATGACACTTTAATAACAACTGGACGTAGTTACACAGAAAGGACTCAATCCACAAAATGTTACTTCGGAGATATTGAGCTTTAAATTTGGATGCACTATTGACCCGACTAGATAGCTAACTCGATTTCGGCCAAAGTGTGGATTGAGTCCTTTCTATGTAACTACGTCCAACTCATCTACAACATTACAAAGTCAACTCGCTAACAAGAAAACAGAAACACAAAAATTCATGTCAAAATACTTTCGCACTACGCCCTATACAGTAACAAATTGTAGCGTAATTGTTTCGAAATATTAAATTACACTCAATTGTTGTCAATTTGTCATTGACAAATAATATGTGATTTATGTGTAACGCGATTACAATTTTCGTGTGTTAATTGAAAACACAATAGGATTTACGGTTATTGATCTGAGTACTGTGTAACCGGGGTGCTTGTTTGTTGGGAAACTTTTATTATATGTCACTTGTTCATACTCGTGAAGATAATAGATTAAAATGTAATTGAGATATTGCAGCAATGCGACAATGCGAGAAATATGTGTCAATATTTTGACCACAGTTTCATTGATACAAATTTTTTCGTCTTAACCGTGTTGGAGGTCGTAAGAGGCGACCGAGAGAACTCTCCAGAGGACGAGCAGCAGCGCTCGCTGTGAGTTAAACCCGCGTTGGCCAAACCGCCTGCCATGCGTGGCGACTATTGGTATTTCCGCCCAAATGATTATGGAAATCAGAAGGGGAGGCCCTCGTCTAGTCGCTAGTGACGTGGCTGATGATGATAAACCGCTCAAGCAGCAGCAGTTTCCGCACTTGAAGGGTTAACCCGAACTAACCGTCCGGCATTCAAAGGTACCTATTATAACGAACATAGCCTAATTGATTTGGGGATTGAAAGGCCACTTTGCTGTGACAGCTTTCATTTATGTTTCTATAAGTAATCTCTATTTCTTGTCGTGGTAAAATGTCAGAAATAGGGGACAAAATTATTTGTTTAAATTACCTGTCAAAGGACATACCTATTTATTTTTATTGTACTTAAAATTCGCCTACATATTATAAAGTATTAAATTGTCAACATCCTAAATTGAAGCCTAAGTTAGGCTAGTGGAAAGGTTCAGTCATTTGATATTATAATTTAAGGCTCCAAAACAACTTTTTGGTTAAACTAAGCGTACTATTTGTTAAGCTTAGCATTGGAAAATTAAATCAGAACGGTATTATTTGGCCTTGGAGAGGGCCAATGTTCAGCAGTGGACGTCAGTGAACTGACATGATTATTATTTATGTCAACCGGACCTATTAAGGAATTACATATATCATTATTTTGTTATATCCGCAGTAAATTCACTTACCGTGAATTGTAATACCAATTTCATACTTAATAATGTAGTCACTTTTTATGGCATACTAAGAATTGGTCCAAGCGCCCGAAAGGCTTTATAGAATTGTATAAATGCACCATAAAAATATCACACCGAGACATTACAAACCTTCTGTAAATGGCGAAGGCATAGCGAATGCATAACTAGGTTAAAGGGTACCAACATACGCTGACCTTCTCTTATAGTAAATTCTTAAACAGTGAAAGTTCAAGACAAAATCATAATTGTATAGGTCGACATGACTACAGTATGCTCGTGACACGCCATGCGCAATCAGGATCTAAGCTGTCAAACAATAGTGAATGGAATCAAGGCATAAGGTCTTGCGCAGGGAAGCTAGAATCAGTAGACCAATCAAAAATATGAACTCGATAAACTATAAAAATACTTTGCAAGTGCAGATCATTGTAGAATTGAGTCATATCATCAGCGGAGTTTGCGACTGTACCTAATTGGAGCAAAACAATGGGTTTCCAAGAAGTCAATGCATAAGAACATACTAGCATCGATTCGATTGAAATATCGATTGTAATAAGCCCTCTGTGTTGTATCGGTCGACCCGGAAAATATGTCTTGAAACGGGAATTGATGCCCTTAGCATTGTTGGTTGTCGATTCAGAAATTTTGTATTGGTGTTACGAAATCGGGGCTATTCAAGTGAAATTATGTTATAATGTATATAGTGCATACATTATCATTTTACTGAAATAATAAAAATCGTCCTTATACAAATGACAAAAAGGCTCCCTCCCTAAGTACCTACTCGGTTAAAAACTTACTCGAAAAGATAGCAAAACCTACTGCTCAATTACTATATATTTGTTAAACTGCTAAATATTTAAAAGCAACCAAATCACTATAATACTTATTTTAGGGTATTGTCTGTGTTTAAAATGTCACAACTCACACGACTTTGTAATAAAAGTAGATTTTTCATTTGCAGAGGAAAATCCTGTAAAACAAACACAGGCTAATGTTCTCTATAACTTTACAATTTTATCTATCATATTTTAACCCCGAACGTTGAAATTGTAAGATTTGTGATACAGCTGTTGAGTAGCACATGACCGCATCAAAAGGTGACAACTGACAAAGATGGTTCTATAAATGAATTCATTTAAATGTTTGTCACGTAGTACATTCTTACGGTATACAGAGATGCATCCTTTTGAGACGCTTCTTTTGTGCAGGAAATGTGAAATCGAGAGTGACAGGAATCTATGAAAAGATATTGATTGGCTGCCCCCTCAGACTGAGTCACTGATCACTGAGCTTGGTTGCTGTATATTGTAATCTTGATCGGCATTGTATCGAAGATTTTCGGTAAAACTTTAGTTGATTATTTTGTACTTATGATAATATTACTTGTTGACGGTGAATAATGTTTGTCCCGAATTTTTTAGAGGTATTCAAATCCAATTCAAACTATTTTTTTAGGTCGACTTTGAAATAATATGCTTGAATTTTCTGAATGTTTTACTTTCAAAATAATTTTGGATAAGTCACGAATATAAATGATTAAATGAAGTTTAATAAAATAAAATATTTTGTCCAGTATTTGATATTTTGATTCTAGACTAAATAACTACAGACTGATGCTTCGATTGTACTTTTTAACTTTTCTAATCGGACACGCTGAAGTCACAATCACTCAAAGAGTAAATTAAATGGATTCGATACATGTGTGACCTTTTTCACATCAAACGCTCGGAAAAAAGTTCACATCAAACGCTCTAGAAGATGTGTTCTTCTGCAGCGTTTGAGGTAAAAAAATCGATGAAATTTGAGTTAAAAAGTTGGAACGAGGTTCTTTGAGTCTATTATCACGAAGTTATTTGAGTTTGTAAAACTTTTTGATTCCGCTGTTTTCTTGTACTAATAATGTAGTATAGTAGCATTAGAACTCTGTATGAAATGAATGTATACCCCAGAGACGATTGTGTTTTTTGTTGGATAAATCATTATTTTTTAGAACATTAAACTTGGTAAACTGTATATTTCAAATGTAAGAGGTTACTGGAACTGTATGTGTGGATAATCACAGAAACACTGTGTGGTGACGACGAATAGAATGCATGTGTCACTAACCCAGACCAACTTCTTCCGTCGTGGGCGTAGTAAGAGGCGACCGCGAGTACTCCAGTGAACGGGTAGCAGTGCTCTCTGTGAGTTAAACTACAACACCACTGCTCCCCAAATTATAAAAATCATTGGGGGAGGCCCTCGTCCAGCAGTGAACGTCATGTGGCGGTTGATGAATAATTTTAAAGAAATGTGCGTATGCCAACAGTTTCTTCAGTTGGACCTACGAGATGGCTCGATAGATATTCATGTTTTTTTAAATGCATTTCATAGGAGAATGAAGTAGGTACGTAAAGTAGTTAAGTATTTTTACTCTACTATCACCATTCTTAATCTCGTTATTTATTAAACTTTAAAAAAATACTGGTTTACTAACTTACTTTACTTAAAGTTTACTAACTTGTATATGGAGTATATGTTTTCATTAAACATATGTATACCTATAACATGCAATACCCATACTTTCTCTATGGAGGACTCAGGTGGAGAGCACATCGCCGTTTGGACGATTACTTACTTTACATACTTTATGGTAAGCGATTTCATCACGACTTTTTCCTTCTTCGAAGGAAAGTGGCGTAGCTTATGACTGTGTATAAAGAGTCCCATTGATACACGCCTGGCTGGATGCAACTTGCAAGGCTCTTATTTATGCAAAAACCAATCAATGACCACATGGCCACCTAGGGCCATTTATAGCGTACTAGCTGCACCGTGTGGTGTTATTCAAGTATTTTTTCAGTCACGTGAAAATTTCTGTTTAACATATAGGCTATGTTCAACGGGGATAGTGTAGCTTCCCACTTATATATTACAAATCGGTCAAGTACTTTCGAAGCCCATTCAATCCAAACAAACAATTAATCAAATCTTTTCTCTTTATATTATTAGTATAACCGTGTGGTGACTGCGAATAAAATACATGTTTCACCATCCCACCCCAAATTTTCCCGTAGTGAGGGTCGTAAGGGGACCAGGGGACTCTCCAGAGGACGGGCAGCAGCGCTCTCTGGGAGTTAAATCACAACACCGCTGAGATCGCCAACCTGTCTGCCAAGCGTGGCGATTATTGGCATTTCCCCCCGAAATGATCATGGGCATCATTGGGGAAGGCACTCGTCCAGTAGTGGACGTCATGTGGCTGATGATAAGTAGTTTCGAGTTCCTCCTCCTCTAAATAATATTAGTGTAGAAAACCAGATTGCGAATGACTTCCCAAGCTCCATGCAAGTGTTTTCTGCTCACTGCAGTCCTGGCGTCTTTAAGTCATGGTTGAATGTGTGCGGAACAGGGCCCGTAACATAAGGGCATAAAGTAATATTGTCTACGCTGTGCTGTAGTATAAGAGTGATTCTTGAGGTAGGGTTATATATAGTACATGCGTAATAATAGTAGGGACCTAATAAATTAGTATCAGCATTGCACTCGTGCGAAGTCCAGGCGGACAGCTAGTAAAATATACAAGTCTATTAAACATTTACAACGGGTATTACGGCGCGAAAATTAAGTAACGTTAAGCTTACCTTCTTGTTTGCCCGACGACGTTTCGACACAGTTACATGTGCCGTGGTCACGAGTTGACCAGCATCCCTAGCACAGTGCTCCAAGAAAGAAGTGACAAGATATAAAAACGCACGTGCGATTTGTTAAAACAAGCCGAGTCGCATGAAGCGTGACATAACAACCAATCGGAGTGCATATGTATTCTATGTCGTGTCTTTCTTGACGCGCGTACTAGACCTGCAGAGTGCGTTTCATTAAAAAATATTATACAAGTCTATAAGTTAGTACAAGTCTACAGATATAAAAAAAATGGTTCATATCGTATGGTAGATTTGTTATAGACAAGTTCTGACGTTGATAATACAATTTGTACGCCAATAGATAAAATCAGGTAGGCCTCGACACTGTTGACAGCAGTTTTAATTTGAACAGATCAAACTCATTAATATCCTACATATAAATATACCTACAAGTTGTAACATAATTAGAATAAGTGGCCGTGGAATGAAGTCATGATCATCATGACAACCCCGTGATGTCCACTCCAGGGGCCTATGTCTATTCCACTCTCGTAGTTGCATCGTTCTATGATTACTAAGGTCGACAATGTAATGAAAGTAACTACACACATCAAAAGTGTCTAGGTATAAAGTACATTTTAGAAGATTGCAGTCAAGAATT
>SJJU01012630.1:0-11640 GCA_012932125.1 Conopomorpha cramerella
ACTGAATTCATTCATAATTTGTTCAGAATTTGGTGATAAGTCATTAATACAGGCATGGGGAATTAGGTAGTAGACCAATCCAGAAGATTAGATTTGATTTAAATAAATTTGTTTTTTTTTAGAGCTAAAAATGTTTTTGATCCCTAGACACTTTTGATGTGTGTTCTTTTTGTCGATTTGCAGTAAGCAGATGCAAGATAATTGCATTGGTTATAAAGGTGATACTTTTGCCTTTAAAAAGATATGATAGTTGGTTTCATAGTCAGCATATATGCCGCTATTCCGTAAGGTCGCGGGTTCGATTCCCAGCTACAGCTGTTGCAGCAGCAACAGGTACTTTCGTGGTGTGCTTTTAAAGTACTCGATGGTTGTGTGTGTTCTATATATACATGTGTAGATACTTGCAAATTGTGTTAGTGTGATTTCTTTAAAAGTATAATGAAATTGTACAATATTTACTTAAAAAAATAATGGGTACCGTGTATAGGAAGAAATACTGCTGGTGTCGTTATTTTAACATCCCAGACAAGCGCAAGATGTTGTTTACAACCAATGACCTGGTTCCTTCGAGCAACCTTAAAGTTTCCTTTCTTATAGTTTCAATGTTTTCCTCAGTGACCAGCCTAAAGTCTTTGACGATTCAACTAGTCTGCGCTGGAAACTATACCGTGTCCGGTTTCAGGTGAAGAATACTCAGGAATACCTCTGTACGTTCACCTGGTGGAAATATTTAACCACAACACGTAGGTACCCTCCACGTTCCAAGAGGCAGTGAATCATTTTTATTGCATCTGAACTGTGATGTACTGCTGCGGACAAAGCGAGCTCTACAGTTTGCATTGGAACTTGACCGACATATCCTGGTGGATGCTTCACTAGAGTAGCTCAGGATGCACTATTATTCACGACGCCCGTAAGCCCTTGTACTGTGCAGTGCTTCGCAACTTGGCAATGTGGAAAAATGTGCAAAACTCGCTCTTGTAACTTTATGACATTGGAGAATGAAATATTCTCTGACCAGTTATGTATATAAATGTCTGAAGATTTCATCTGAAATTGTTAAAAATCTCGGTGGCCAGAAAATGTGAGCGAAAGACTGAAATTCGCGAAGGTATTTCAAAAGTAAGATATTTATTCAATGAATTCGTTGAGAATAAAGACAAGGCTTGCGTCGATACCGTTCAAAAAACGAATATACCAAGACGTCAGCTCAATCTTCACTGGTCAGATACTTACCCTAAAAGTTTGTCGGTGTAGCGCCATTTATCAAGCAGTACACCTGCAATGGACTGCAGCAGTTCTTTACAAGTTTCAGAGGTATTCCATCCACCAATTAGCCTTCGTCCTGAACTGCTTCGACGAGAGAATTATTTGCGGAACAGGGTCAAGTTCCAAAAGTATTGGCGTATGAAAAAGAATTGTTGGGTCTTCGATCGGTGCCTCCATTATTCTGTTCTGGAACTTTCTGTACAGTTTGATCGGTGGATTTTTTTCTTTCAGAAGGACTGGGATGGTTGTAGTTTTGATCGTCATTTTTTTTAAGAATAGCAGTGAATACTTTTTCCAACGTTTTAATTATCTAGGTGCAAATTAATGATCACACTTCATGGATTTTTAATTCCATTAAGGGGTAGAAAGAATCATTGGTAAGCAAGTTCATAAGTATAAAGCGCGTCTGTGGTCTAGTTGATCGGATACTTGACTTGTAACCTTGTAACTTGGAGGTCGCGGGTTCGAATCCAGCTACTGGTGTGTACCAATGGGACTCTTTTTCAGAGCCTACGTACGCAACGCAAGGTTCGTACGGTGAAGGACAACATCGTGATGAAACCCGCTAAAGGTGTGTGAACCCTATAACGGCGATGGGCTCACCCTCTGTCACGTTGGGTTAAATACGCTTGGTGAACCGTGGTCATTTGCTTTAGCAAGTCTCTGCCTAACCTTTGGGATAAAACGGCGTGAAGTGTATTTTTTTTTATTTCATAAATATATTAAACCCGACTTACAGGTGAGCTTATTCCCACCATAGGGATTACAAGCCTTGTGGTATTCTGGTTTCATCACGATGTTTTCTTTCACCATATGAGCATTTGTAGCGTACATAGGTACGTTCTGAGTAAGAGAAACATTGTCCTTGTTAGCTCAGTGATTGGTCAATAAAATAAAATGCGTGGACTGTATTTCAGCTGGTCGTGTTCACCAAGTAATTAACAATGTAACATAAGATTCTGAGTCACAGGATATACTCCTAGTTCAGAGGCAGACGCAACTATTTATATTCATCATCATCATCACATATTTAAGCTACACCATTTACTGTGAAGTACTTAAAATATTATGTATACTTGCAATACTTGTTGGCTTGGACTAATAAATTATGATTATTATTATTTGTTTTTTAAGTTTTTCGTCTCCTTTTTAAGGGGTTTTTAGTTCCAATTATTATTAAAAGATTCGCGACAGTTATAAGCGATGCCCGATCGTAGGTGTGGTGTCATCACAGGGTAGACGTAAAATACCGGACATGAACGAATGACGTGAGATGTCAAATCCGCCGCGACGTTCTCGTCGGTCTCGAACCCAAAAACCCTTAACTTTGTGACGGGAAGCGATGAGATACAAATGGCGTTCTTTATTTCTCATTTTCAAAATTAATTTTTCGCTGCAATTATTGTGTTAATGTGGTGGATTTAGTGTAATAATGTGCTGGTGGTGAAAAATAATGTAGTGAGAGTGAGAAGTAAAGGAGAGGACTCCTATTTGATCAATTTGTTATTCCCGCATAATGTTACACGCAGCATTGAAATGTGATGGACCACCCTCACATTTTAATGTGTTTTTGACACGACTTTGACTATTGACGAATTACTATGTCTATACTATAACTTGAACACGAAGAGAAAAAAAACCTTAGACACACATTAGACGCTCATGCAAGCGTCATTCAATTCCATCAGTCATGATTTATGGAATGACCACTAATACTAATTCAAACATCATTCACTATATTAGACGATGGAAATCCGTCAATCACAATCATTACTGTGGTAAAACTGAGATCAAAACGTATCGTCTAATGCGTAATCTCTGCCTTAGATTACCAAGTTTCAAGTATACAAACACTAGATCAGCGACGCTGTACAAATAAATGAACGTATTAAATATACACTACACCTAATACAACGAAATTCTTAAAGAAATTTCTGTTGAAAAAATGAATATTCATGCATATTTCGTAGGAGGAAAATATACTGAACCATATAATTTCCCCCCCGTCGTCTTATTAAACCCTTTTCTACACCAACAGATGAAAAAAATCGAATCGCATTTTCTGCATGTGTGACCTACTTCGGTGACTATGAGAAATGACCCTATCACGTCACGTCCTTACGGAACACGCTTGCACCGATATCGAAATTATAAAAATGGTTGGGTAAACACGTGACAGCCCTGTCAAGAACTCCAGAAAACCGAATTACATAAGCTATAAGGTTCATTTCCCCTTACTATTGTATTTGCCGATGTTGTTGCCATCAAAGATATTTTATATCCGGTCATTTGTTACGTGCGTTTTTCCGTTGCCATCAATCGCGGAGGCATTTAGTTGTATTTTGACAAAAACATCCCCTTTTCATACCTGCTCCCCTCGAGGAAATCGAAAAATTGCGACGCAGTTACCTTCATTCAATGGAACTATTTTTGTTGTTCATCATGTTCTATTTCTATTTTATGAAGCCTTCAGCGACTATCAGATTTATTATAGAATGTGTGTAGAGGCAAGTTCTAGGTCTATTTGTGCAAGGCCTTTAAAACATTTAACAACTCTCAACTACTCTTCCCCATACTCAACTGGTAGATAATACATACATACATACACTTCACGCCTATCTCCCAGAGGGGTAGGCAGAAACTACAGATCTCCATTTGTTACTACGGTCCTGACATACCCCTTTCGCTTCATCTAGATTCATACATCTTTTCATACACGACCTCCGGTTTCGAGTACTTTTCACGCCACCTTCAGCCAGGACATCACCAATCTGGTCAATGTATGTCCTTCTGGGGCGACCTCTACTCACCCGGCCCATTACATCACCCATATAAATCTCTTTCGTTAATCGACTTTCATCCATTCTCTCCATATGCCCCAACGGTAGTAGATAATACACTAGTATTAAGTCCGCCTTTTGTACATTTATGTTGCAATAAAATAAAATAAATAAAAATATTAGAGAAAAAAGCCTCCCTCTACGGCTATTGGGGTTAGTAACTCATCGTCATCATCAGCCCATATTCGTCTACTGTCCAGA
This sequence comes from Conopomorpha cramerella, assembly GCA_012932125.1. Taxonomy (NCBI): domain Eukaryota; kingdom Metazoa; phylum Arthropoda; class Insecta; order Lepidoptera; family Gracillariidae; genus Conopomorpha; species Conopomorpha cramerella. The sequence continues at coordinate 4,311 of SJJU01012630.1, forward strand.
CATAGGCCTCTCCAATGAGAGGTTCTCTGATAGCTTCAAATATGTCAAAAGTAGTTCCAAAACATCTCACAGATGGCGCTAATCAGACATGATCTTAAGGAGAAACTCATTTTAGAATTGTCAACAAAAAATTAAAACATGAAATGACAACCCTGTCTTTTGACATTTCTTAGAATTGTAATAAGCCACCTGTCAGAAAACCTCCCATTGCACGCCACTGTGATTTTTTTCGGCATCTCGCATCCAACTTCTGACATCTTTGCGCATATAATCAGTCCACCTTGTCTGAAACTGCAGTTGGTTACTGATAAATTAATGTTGAGAATAGAAAATGAAACAGCAAAACCCAAAATGTACCTCAAAAGGTATCAACAACTTAAATTAATTCATGTCATTTCACATGTGAAGAAAACAGTAGAGTGTGCTATCTAATCTATCGAATTAATGTAGTCAAATATCTCGTACATAATTCGCTGATGTGAAACCATTTAGATTTTCGATTCAGAAATTTCTCATTCAACCAAGCGTAGGTAATTTTCTAACAAAACCAACTTCACCGATGCGACAAGAACATTAGCCAGTGGAAATAAGCGTATTCAGAAAGTAACACGGAGTCAATATATCAAAGGTCGGTGTTCAGTTCGATTCCCGCTCACTATAAATCATCCGACAAACGACGATGGTAAATAAAAGGAAAAAGGTAAAGGGAGATCGACCACTATGTTTGTGGGAAACTTGTGAAAGCAAACATTACTATCCTCAATCTGGCAATAAGGGTTAAACTTGCCAAACGCTTCTGGTTGAGAAAGTTCAAGATCTACGGAAATTTCAAGACAATTTTGCCGTTCATTTTACATTACGTTCGTGGGAATTGAATCCGTATAAGACCTATTTTTAGACTTGCTTGTTGGAAGTGAAATGTAAAGATAAATTTCATTGCTTATGTACCCAAATATGTACAATGCTTTAGCAAGAATTCGGAGATGAAACAATGTTTGTTGTGTAGGCGTTTGAATGCTTTATTTGTTTAAAATATTCATAATATTCATGCTGTCATTCTATATATAACTTAGGGCCTGACTAATAAAGGCGGGATAATTATCCCGAAGATATACCAAGCTTACCTTAACTTGTCACTTGTTTGTAAAATGCAAAGTAGACCTTTGCATTAGTAATAGCATGTTTAGGGGAGTAGTAAGTAATAAGTAATAACTTCGTTAAAAAAAAAAAATAACACAATAATAATAAAAGAGCGTCTGTGGTCCAGTTGTTCGGACACTTGACTTGTAACCGGGAGGTTCCGGGTTCGAGTCCGGCTACTGGACGTGTACCAATGGGACTCTTTTTCAGAGCCTATGTAAGCAACGCAACGCTCGTACGGTGAAGGACAACATCGTGATGAAACCCGCACACCACAAGGTGTGTGAACCCTATAACGGCGATGGGCTCACCCCCTGTCACGTTGGGTTAAATACGCTTGGTGAACCGTGGGTACTTGCTTTAGCAAGTGCCTCTGCCTACCCCTCTTTGGGATTAAAGGCGTGAAGTGTATTTATTTTTTTATTTTATAATAATAACACACTTTACGCCTTTTAATCCCAAAGCGGGGTAGACAGAGGCACTTGCTCAATAAGCAAATGCCCACGGTTCACCAAGCGTATTTAACCCAAAGTAACAGGAGGTGAGCCCATCGCCGGTTCACACACCTTGTGGTGTGCGGGTTTCATCACGATGTTGTCCTTCACCGTACGAGCGTTGCGTTTCGTACATAGGCTCTGAAAGAGTCCCATTGGTACAGGTCCAGTAGCCGTACTCGAACGCGCGACCACAGACGCGCTTGTGAAATATCTCATAGGATTTTTTTTAAGTTTTCTGGACAATGTAGTTTTGAAATACAAAATGGGACAGTGGACAAACTAAAATCTCTTCAAAAAATATTATTGCCCGATACGGAATGCAATTTAGAATGGCTCTAGGTCGGATTCTACTTCAAACTATTAGGTATTACGAGTATTGCCTAAGTTATAAGCAAATGTGGCCCAGCGCTTAAAAAGTCTGACCACTGAACAAGGGGTCGTCGATTCGATTTCAAACTTCGAATTTCAGAAAGAGAACTTCGTAATTAAAATATGTATTCTTTGGATAACCCTTTTTATCTTTGTCAGGTTTTGTGGAAGTGTCTACCCTCATACCCTATTATTCTCTGAATAGGGTATGAGGATAGTTAGTACTAACAGACACCTCCACAAAACCTGACTACGGTAAAGTAACCCCTGTTTGTTCCACAATTTTTTTAATAAAACGCCATTCCCAAATTGAGTAATATCATTATTCCATAGCATCCTAAAAAGTGGTATGGTTAGTAGAAGTATCATTGGCCCCTGTACTATTACTACCACCTTCAGTAGTTTGCCCACCGTCACCAGTGGTCGTACTCATTGGCAGTGCTGTTGTTATTATATTATTATTAGGTTTTGTATCAGAATCTGCGTATTCGTAATCGCCATCGCCTGTAGAATTAGTTTCAGTGCTGTTAGCTTCTGTTGTGTTACTTCTTTTCTCATCGTTATCATCTATTTCTCCTTCATCGTTGTGATAGTCTCCAGGCCGCGCTCGGGCGCCGAAGATGCAGGTGTCTATGCATTCGTACTCGTCCCTAAACATGTTAGGGTTGGGTAAGCAGCCACGCCACTGGGCGACCTCGCAGCGGGAACCGGCGTGGTAGTAGTACATAACTGGCGTCGGATCTTGGCCGCAGTCGTCCCATCGGAACTTTTCATAGCAAACTTGTGGTGGTCCCGTCACTGGAAGATTGTGATGGTGATGAGGTGTTTTGAGAATACAGTGAAACTACTCTTTAATTAAATCATTTTTTTAAAGAAACGCGCACTGAAATTATAAAAATAAAAATACACGCCTTTAATCCCAAAGAGGGGTAGGCAGAGGCACTTGCTAAAGCAAGTACCCACGGTTCACCAAGCGTATTTACCCAACGTGACAGGGGGTGAGCCCATCGCCGTTATAGGGTTCACACACCTTGTTGTGTGCGGGTTTCATCACGATGTTGTTCTTCACCGTACGAGCGTTGCGTTGCGTACATAGGCTCTGAAAAAGAGCCCCATTGGTACACGTCCAGTAGCCGGACTCGAACCCGGGACCTCCCGGTTACAAGTCAAATATCCGACCAACTGGACCACAGACGCTCATACTGAAATTATATTAATAGTTTAAACCGGGTGTTACGTAGTAACGTCGGGCAAATAACGTAGGTAAGCTGAATGCTTGTCTTTGGTTAATTTCGCGCCAAACACCTAGATTAAAGTATTAATATACTTTTGAATTAGTTGTTAATGTCATTTTAGTTTTTTCCATAATAAGCCTTTGGCATGAACTAAATAATGGCTAGTGTTATTATTTTCCGCCTAGTCGTGACATTTTTTGCAATATCAAAATGTGTGTTCGTGGCAGATGTTTTCATATTATTCTGGTATAAAAATTGGAACTATGCAAATTGCAGCACAGGACTAAAACAAAGATTAAAGCAATTTTTAAGACGAATATTGATGTCTCTTGTAGTATTTCGTTAGGACAGAATAAGAGAGTAGTTTTTTATTGACATTTCCAATTCCCATATTTACTGAAAGAAGAATGTGAAATAAGAAATGCGATTTATATAAATCAGAGGTAATAATATAAAAAACAAAAACTTACCAGCATAAACAAAGAATATGGACATAAAAAATAAACATTTTTCTAATGTGGTCAGCATGACTACTCGTATCAAATGCGATTTAGAGAAGAGACATTAAATCCAAGCATAAAATTTTACATTTCATTTCATTAAGATAAGTGATAATGATGATTGAATTTCATTTATGTATAGCCCTGATCAGAGTAATGTACACCATTTTAATTCATTCAAGGAATACAATCATCTACTAAGTGATTTTATTTATTAGATTTTGGCCGACCTTAGAGTGCATGACCTAAAATGAAAAATAGTTTGGAAACCGTGCTCATTGCTGATATTCTGAAAGTATAATAAAATTAACCCCAAGTACATGCTTAGTATATATCAGGACCACAACCTTCGGATAGCAAGCCCTAATACCGGATAAATTAGTTCTAGGAAAATTCTGGTTTTCTAAATAAGTAGGGTTCTAGAGAGTAACTAGAACGATTGTACATAACAGCCAACTCTCCCAACTAGAATTTTGAAATCTGAAATGTAACTCAAAACAAGCGAAAACTTTTCTACGAAATACCTTCCTACTTCTTTTCCATATCCACAAAATATTTCAAATTTCCACATTCAAAGTTCATCTCCTGTGGCAGATTGGGAGACAAATGAGAAATCTCCATAGTTTAAAATCACATTGATAAACCAATTTGTGTTGATACCTGGTATTGAGGCGACGCCTAATAAAGATAGTCTATGTAAGGTCGTGTTTCGTGAAGCTTGCCCTGTCCACAACAGTATAATCGATGGCGGTTGAGCATTCGATGCGATTAAAAATCAATTATCACGGCCGACAGATACAGGGTTGTCAATTTCTAAAGAAAAAATATGAACGGTGGTATTCTAAGTTTTTAAAATCCGAAATAAGTCAGATGTGCATCGACCCTTACTGTATGACCCTAATGTAACTTGACCATGTACTGTTGCAAGTGTTTTGTGTATACCGCTAGGATGTGGAATTACTTTCCGGAGGCTGTGTTTCCTGCGCAGTACAGTCAGAAGGTCTTCATGTCACTGGGTTGAATAGGTACCTAATGAACCAGTGTGCTCCATCGTAGACCATATCGCTGCTTAACATCAGACAGGATGGTGGTAAAACGCTTGTTCTTAATTATTAAAAAAAAAAGTGTTTTTGGTACAGTCTTCAAAGTAAGACAACATTGAGACGGGCCCGTTGGTGTAGTGGTCAGCATGTCTGCCTCTGCTCCGTAGGGTCGTGGGATCGATTCCCACCGCTGGCAGGTATAGGTGATGAGCTTTTAAGTACTTGTTCGGTCTGTCTGGGTGTTTTTTTTATATAAGTATGTATTTAAAAGAAAAAAAAAGTAAATATATCCTCGTTGTCTGATTTCCATAACACAAGTGCTTTAGTTACTTAACATGGGATGAAGGCAATGTGTGCGTTGTTGTAAAATATTTATTTATTTATTTTATTTATTAACATTACAGGCCTGTGACTGATAAAAACATTACACATATAGCCCCCCTAGCACAGAGCTCCAAGGAAGAAGTGACAAGACATATACCGCGCTGCGATTTGTTGAACCAAGCCGAGTCGCACGAACTGTGACATAACAGCCAATCGTATTTATGCGAGAGTGTGTATTATTTATTTAATAAGAGCGTCTGTAGTCCAGTTGGTCGGATACTTAACTTGTAACCAGGAGGTCGCGGGTTCGAGTCCGGCTACTGGACGTGTACCAATGGGACTCTTTTTCAGAGCCTATGTACGTAACGCAACGCTAGTACGGTGAAGGACAACATCGTGATGAAACCCGCACACCACAAGGTGTGTGAACCCTATAACGGCGATGCGCTCACCCCCTGTCACGTTGGGTTAAATACGCTTGGTGAACCGTGGGCATTTGCTTATTAAGCAAGTGCCTCTGCCTACCTCGCTTTGGGATTTAAAGGCGTGAAGTGTATATATAATATATATATATGTCGGAGATCGAAGAGGTACGAAAGGATCAGGCCGATTCTCCATAATTTTCCCCGGATTCGTGGATCAGAAATATGAACAACCAGGAGTACAGTCCACTATTGTTTATTGATTCTACACTTTACACTCACAAAATAATAGAGATTCACTAGGATCCGAATGGATATAGTTCGAAACGTGACAATCTCAGAGAGGCGCGTAACGGTCTTTTTCTGTACAACTTCACGCTCTGAATTTCCAACGATCACTCCTTTTTGCTTTGCCTATTACTCCCGCTTTTATAGTTTGTCTACATCAATCTGTCAATTTTTATGTCAGTACTATACGTTACGCCCTCTCTGATTTTGTCCAGACAACTGTCTGACGTTTCGAGCAGTCAAATCAGCTTCTGATTGCTCTCTCTCCGACATATATATATATCGCACAGTCAGAACAAAAAGGACCCAATACGAAACATGCCGATTTTGTAATTTAAATTTTGCATCTTTTACAATAAGGTTCAATTTCATAAAATGACACATTTTGTTTTGTGTCACTTTTGTTCTAACTGGACGATATAGGTATACAAAGTGTATTTGTTTTATGTCGTGCATTCCTTGGCGCGCGTACTACGCCTGCTGGGTGTCAACCCTGCGTTCAAGACGCCTCACAACCATATGGCGATCAAATTGAATCGCACTCTCACTCATCCCCCGCTATGCAAAAAAACATGGCGAATAGCCCCTTCCTAGGCTGTAAAGGGGGTGATTACGATTTAGTATTGCTATCGGTTTTGTACTTCAAATAAAATACAGTTTTTTTTATCACTATGAACAAGCGTTTGACCACCATCCTGCCTGATGTTAAGCAGCGATGTGGTCTACGATGGAGCACACACTTGTTCATTAGGTACCTATTCACCCCAGTGACTTGAAGACCTTCAGACTGTATTGCGCAGGAAACACAGACTCCGGCAAGTCGTTCCACATCCTGGCGGTTCGCACTATGAAAGTGGACGCAACCGTTTGGTTCGCGTAAATGATAAATCCACCTGGTATGGATGACGTTTTGCCGTTCTCCTGATTGTCCTATTGTAAAAACGCGATGAGAGCTGAAAAATGTACGGCTGACTTATAAGCTAGATGCAGCTACATCCTATAAAGGCGATGTCAAATGTGTCAAAAGCATTCTTTCAAAGGCCGGAGTATAAAGCACGCGGACGTCGATATTAATATAACATTTTCGTTGGTTTTTATAGTCTTTGTAAAGTCATAGCTACATGTAAAACACTCTAAAAATAATGCCCTCATCAGTGTATAGAGGCGGCGCACAGAGCCTGTCGATTTCGATATTGACGGTGACGCAATTCTGTATATAAAATTAACGGGCGCTTTAAACGAATATCAACCTTACATCTCGCGGCGTTAAGTTGGAATTCATCCGGCAGCGGCATTTGAAAGAGGTCCGTTGACAACAGAGATGTATTTGGGTGTTCTTTTTTTGAATTTGGACGCAGCAAAGGGCATTCTCATGGCGTCTCGGTGGGAACTTTCGAGTCGACCGGCCGGTGCTTGAAATTCGGCCCGAACGATACGGTGGTGGTTGGGAACTTGTTGTTTGTTTGTTGTGTGTATGTGTGTGTTATTTTTAGTACTTGAACACAAACATTC
>SJJU01012631.1:0-18097 GCA_012932125.1 Conopomorpha cramerella
GCCTGTATCAATGACTTATCAACACGTTTTGAATAAATTATGAATGAATTCAGTTTTTGTAAAATATATTCTTGATTGCAATCTTCTGAAATTCCCTAGACACTTTTGATGTGTGCATAAACCCTGCTACTCAGTAAGAGACAGTTACTAATTCACTCCTGCACGTTTTTGGTATTTGTATTATATTTCATTTTCGAAGTACATCATTTTGGTGGAAAGCAGACAGACTGAAAGCGTTGAATCTTATATATATAAATCAAAGCCACTTTTCGTTGTCATTCCATAACTCCGGAACGGGTGGACCGATTTTGCTAATTCTTGTTTTGTTGTGCTCACTAATGACAGCAGAAGGTTCTTATGAAATAACAAACACTGCTGGGCACAGGCCACCCTAGATGTTCATATTAATAGTTAAGACTGGACAACGTCTGTCGAGTCCGCTAGTGAGTTAATAAATGCCTCATTAATTGTTGCACTGAGGGCGAATTCACAAAAGTTGCACTTCAGTCCATTTGCAATGGGATAAGTAAATCTTAGCTGTCCTAATTTTATAAAATATGAATGTTTTATTGTTATATTTTTTATTGTGTCTATGTTTGTTTTATTGTTTTTTTTACTAATTTGTTTTTTTTTGGATTGTATCGTATTCTTGTATTGTGTTGTATTGTGTATATTTTGTAAATTCTTATCTACCGCATGGGGCATCCTGTAAGGGTAGATACTGTAATTCAGATAAATAAATGAATAAATAAAAATTTCTATTGTATGTTATACCAGCGCCAATAAAGAAGACGAAGCCGCCGACCATAGACAACAAGGACGCGGCCGCCGAGGCAGAGACGAGAGCGGCGAAGGAGCGAGCCAAGATACCGTTCGAGCAGAGACTGAAGACTTTCCTGCAGATGCTCAGGGACAACAACGTGTCGGCGTTTTCGACGTGGGAGAAGGAGTTGCAGAAGATTGTGTTCGACGATCGATATCTGTTGCTCAATTACAAGGAGAGGAAGGAGGTGAGGATTCTTCTTCTATTCTATTCTTCTAGCACGAATTGGGAATTTTATCGATGAAAGTAAATACAATTCGTCGGCTTCCAGCCAAAAAGGTCTAAGCGACATTTAAGTAATTTTACAGGAGAGTGGTTTAAAGTTTAAAAAAAGCAAAGTGTACTACGTAAAACACATAATCTCTGCCACGTAAGCGACATCAAAGTCCGTCATACGGCTCTGAAATCTAGACCAATCGACGTAGAAAAAAAAGGTGATTCGAACTGCAAACTCAACTCGTTTTGCGCAAAAATGTCGCTTAGGCCTTTTTGGCTGGAAGCCATCGAATATGTATATCGCATAGTTAGAACAAAAATGACCTAATACGAAACATGCTGATTTTGTAATTTAAGATTTATACATTTTATGTTAAGGTTCATAGACATTAATTCATTTTTGCTAAAAAACACAAACAACAATTACATCAAACATTTCATCTACATTCAAATATTTATTGGTCCGAACTAATTGTAGAGTGAACACCGTAGGCTGGACGGGGCACGGTATCGGACAGAAACGGATTTTTGAATCTTTAAACAAAGTCTATTTTACATCGAGGACTTGACGGCGGCCGCATGCGTCTTTATCCGAACGCGTGCCGCGGAATAATAGACTTTGAACGTCGTATGTAAGATACATTTTTGTTTAAAGATTCAAAAATCCGTTTCTGTCCGGCGCCGTGCCGTCCGGTCGGTGGAAATACCCCTTTTAACTTTTAATACAATGTTAGAGCGCGTTTCTTTAAAAAATGCGATCTCTCCATACAAACTTGCCGATGTTCTGGTCTGATTGCCGCTTATGTCAGGTGTTCGAGAAGTACGTGCGCGAGCGAGCCGAGGAGGAGAGGAAAGAGAAGAAGAACAGACTCCAGCAGAAGAAGAACGCCTTCCGTACACTCATGGAGGAAGCTAAACTACATTCCAAGTTAGTATTTAAATTAATTTTTTTTTTAATCACTATGAACAAGCGTTTGACCACCATCCTGCCTGATGTTAAGCAGCGATGTGGTCTACGATGGAGCACACTTGTTCAGTAGGTACTTATTCACCCGCGACTTGGAGACCTTCAAACTATACTGCGCAGGAAACACAGACTCCGGCAAGTCGTTCCATATCCTGGCGGTACGCACTATGAGAGTGGACGCAAACCGTTTGGTTCGCGTGAATGGCAAATCCAATACACACTTCACGCCTTCTAATCCCGAAGCGGGGTAGACCTCTGTCTACCACCCTTCCGGATAGCAGTCGCGTGCATTAGCTTTTACGACAAGGTAGGCAGTAATCCCCAAGGATTGACTACCTATGTATAGGTAACTTGTCTTTACGAAACATAGGTATCTATCTACTCACCCACAAAACACAAGACCTTCGTCATGCCTATGTCGTGAGTACAACAAAAAAAGATCTAGCAATAACTTTTAATATTAGGTCGGGTAGCTAAAATATTAAGGTAGGCAGTGTCTTTTTGCCTATATGGTGTGCACGCCACTGCCGGATAGCAAGTGCCTCTGCTCGTGCTAAGCAAATGCCCACAGTTTACGCGCACGTATTTAACCCAACGTGACAGGGGGTGAGTCCATCGCCGTTATAGGGTTCACACACCTTGTGGTGTGCGGGTTGTTTTCCTTCACCGTACTCTGAAAAGGAGTCCCAAAGGCACACGTCCAGTAGCCGGACTCGAATATGTATAATGTCATTACTGTCATATCAAAACAAAGTTTGACAGTAATGACAGAAGATTGTGTTGGCGGGCCCGTTGGTGTAGTGGTCAGCATGTCTGCCTCTGCTCCGAAGGGTCGTGGGTTCGATTCCCACCGCTGACATGTGCTTAGGTGATGAACTTTTAAGCACTTGTTGGATGTGTCTGGGTGCTTTATTTATATAAGTATATATTTAAATGAGAAAAAAATATATAAGTAAATATATCTCGTTGTCTGATTTCCATAACACAAGTGCTTTAGCTACTTAACATGGAATGAAGGCAATGTGTGTGTTGTTGTACAATATTTATTTATTTAATGACAGTTTTCCGACCGAAAATCTGTCGGATAAAACGTTAAAGAAAATTCCCCATCGTATGTTTTGTTTTTCTTTGTGTTCCGTGTGTTTGCGGGCACCTCCGCCATTATTATGAAATAAATTTCTATTCTATAACTAGCTGTCCCGGCAAACATTTGTTTTGCCATAAGAAGTCGCTTTTATACCCCGTGTATTGGAAGAAGCATTTTAAACCTTCCCTGGACTTCCACGTGTAATTCAAGACCAAAATTTGCCACCAAATCGGTCCAGTGGGTCTCGAGTTTTAGCGACACTAACGAATAGCAATTCATTTTTATATATAAGAAGACTAGCTGACCCGGCAAACATTTGCTTTGCCATAGGAAGTTGCCTTTGTATTCCGTGTATTGGAAGAAGCATTTTAAACCTTCCCTGGACTTCCGCGTGTAATTCAAGACCAAAATTAGCCAAATCGGTCCAGTGCGTCTCGAGTTTTAGCGAGACTAACGAACATCAATTCATTTTTATATATATAGATAGATTCTAATCGGAACTCCATTTTTTTTCTTTCTCCGCCAACAAAAGGTCGTCATTCATAGAGTTCTCCAACAAGTACGCCAAGGAGGAACGCTTCAAGGGAATAGAGAAGCAGAGAGTGCGCGAGTCATACTTCAACGAGTACATCTCCGAAGTGAGGAAGAGGGAGAAGGAAGAGAAGGAGGCGAAGAGGGAACAGGTTAGTGCGCATGCGCGTTTTGGGGGCCCTCTAGACATTTCCACTATGGAAATTTGTAGGTGATGTGACGTCACTTCTATGTTGTTTAACGAGGCGCGTGTGATTGGTGCAGCGTTTCAGTCGTACGTTGTTTTTTTTGTTGTGTAAGATAAGGACAAAAAATACTACGCATTTGCTTTAATTATTGCCGTCAACAGAATTAACGTTCGCTTGTGTCTATCGCAGATATTAGTGAAAGATTCTGAACTCTATTCGCTGGGAATAGAATTGAAAATCGATGAAATTTAAACGTACAACAAATTTTGCCTTAAAGGAAATTTGCTCGACTCGTTGAATATACTATAGATTTGACGTCAATGTAGGAGCAAAAAGACAGATGGGAGATTTGTGTATAGGAAAATAGTCTTTAGGTGATAGGCCTTAGAGAAGTTTCTAGAGTGAAACGTTCATTGAACTAAAGGAATGGTCGAGATTTTTAGTTCATATTGAAGTTTATAAAAGGAAAAATTTTAAGGAAACAAGAATAACTCTGTATGCAGGCTGTAGCTAGTTTGATATCACAGGAAATAAAATAGAATTTAACTACAGTTAAATTGTTGAAATCTAGAAAGCTGTACTAATTGTGTGCTTACTAAATTTTTTCGAAAAATATGGCGCCCATTTCACCAATATAACGATCTAATTCTTAGTTCTCGCTGAAAGAGCCTAAAGCTGTTGCCAGTTAGATTAAATTTAAAAATAAATGGCTACAAAGAAAAAAAAAAGAGCGCCTTTTTTGCGTAATCGACTTTCAATTCAAGTTATCTGTCTCATTTTACTAACATAATTTTTTAGCGAGCGTAGAAGAAAATGTACAGGAATTATATGCACCATACAGATTAGGGTGACTATGATTTTTTTGGAAATTTTGGGATTACATACTTTTTTAATTATATTTTTACACAGTAAAAAAAAAATTTGTATTGAATTTTCGGTGGGTTCGAATCCCATGTTATTGTTATCAATGAAACATATTTTATTGTGGGAATTGATATAGTTTATTGGGTTCGATTCCTGATACTGTTAATTTAAACATGTTTATTATAAAAAAAAATAAAAAGTTGAGGTAAAAATGTTTTTTTTTTAATTTAAACATTTACCGCGTTGCGAATGCTTGCATAGCGAACAGCGATTTGACTTGATTTTTTTTATATATATGTATGTCGATTGAAATGTTTATATTATACAATTATTTTTAATAACAAAATTCTATTTACAATATTTTTAATATAACAGTTAAATCGACATTCGTATTAAATTTTGAAGATATTATTATATTGTTGTGAATTTCCGACATTAGTTGGTTCTTTTATTTTTGAAATTATATATACATATGTATGTTCTTTTTCTGTGGTTTTCAGGGTTTAAAAAAAAAGTAAAAGTTATTAATTTCTTGTATTTAATTTCTCAAATAGAAGAGACAGCGTAATGTTGTTTTTATTTTTGTCATGAAATTATGTCATTGTGCATAATTTATTACTTATTAGTAATTTAATTTTCATGAAACTTGAGTTATAGTTATTTGGTGTTATGTGTTAATTAAAAGGTATATGTATATATATAAATTATTTATTGAAATTATTATCACATAGGTTGAAACACAAAGTACAATATATTCTTTTAGATATATCATATTTGCGTACATAATTCTCGCTATGCTTTTAAAATACATATATAATCGATGAAATTGCGCTCAAAAAAAAAAAAATTCATATTTTTTATTCATACGTTTATGCTACTGTCCCCCATTGATTGAATATTAAATAACTACAAATATATTAATACTTATTTCTTATTATATGTATATAAATTTAGCTATTGCAAGTCCCAACCTAATAATGTTTCCCCGAAGTTTTCCCTATAGTAAAAGTTGTTCATAGTGACACGAGCCCAACAACGTTTCCAAGACCATTGCTCGGGGTCCTTTTACACTCCCTATAGTTTATTAGCTTTTAAATTATACGCGACAGCTTATTATTCTGTACTTCTGTCCTTCACTGATGACTTAAAATCGAGTGAGATAGAACGATAACATGGCACGCTATCAAGTATTTTCTAATAGCTAATGAAGTACAATTAGATAACAAGAGCTGGCACTTTCAAAGTACTGACGCTAATGCAATATGACAGTGGCGTGTACACCATATAAGCAAAAAAGACACTGGCTATCTTAGTATTTTGGCTACCCGACCTAATAATAGGGTTATTGCTAGATCCTTTCTTGTTGTACTCACGACATAGGCTAACGAAGGTCCTGTGTTTTGTGGGCGAGTTGATAGGTACGTACCTATATTTCGTAAAGACAAGTAATCTATACATAGGTGTCAATCCTTGGGGATTACTGTCTACCTTGTCGTAAAAGCCAGCGTATGCCAGCTCTTTTTAATCGTAGTCTGTACAAAACTTCAGGCATCATTGTCACCCTACTTACATAATTCTTCGTAAAGATATAATGGACAATTCTCTCGGAAAATTACGAAACATAATCACATGACACCAAATACCTAGTGAACTCAATGCAGTGATAAATAAGACTCAAAGTCGAATGCAAAAGCACAGATACGAAAGGATATCTATGTCCATCCTACACATACATAACGCGAAATTGCCCCCAAACCTAGGGCGTGGGCGGCTCGCCTTGGGCGGATAGTGCGGTGGGCGGGCGGCGGCGGCGGCGGCTCTCTACCTTCGGATTACGGTACTATGCAAAAAAAAAAATCAACAAAAATAAAAAAAACATATATCATGTTTTGGAAGTCTTACTATATTCTAGAAATGAAAGTGTAGGTTCCGGTTTTTGCTGCGGTGTCTGTTGACGGTTTTTGTCTCTGTATTCTGTACCGCGCGGTGTTACTCGCGTTTTTTCCGTTCCCGTGGGAATTTCGGGATAAAATATAGGAAGAATAAGAATATAAGGAAGGAAATCCGCCCTTTTTGAGTTTACTCTTTACAAATATTCCATCCGTACAATTCTTTTTTCTTTGTAATATATATATGTCTATATATTTATATGTAAAGTAATAAAATTTGGGCATATGAAAAGGATGCATGAAAGTCGATTAACCAGAGATTTATGTGGGTGATGTGCAGGGCCAAGTGAGTAGAGGTCGCCCCAGAAGGACATACATTGACCAGATTGGTGATGTCTTGGCGGAAGGTGGCGTGAAAAGTACTCGAAAACCGGAGGTCATGTATGAATGTAGATGAAGCGAAAGGGTCGGTATGTCAGGACAGTGACAAATGGAGATCTGCAGTCTCTGCCTACCCCTCTGGGAGACAGGCGTTAAGTGTATGTATGTATTAAATTCTAGCTGCCGGAAAACGTTGTTCTGGCATTGTACATTATTAACAGTGTTTCCCTGCTATTATATGTATGTATAGCAGTGGCGTGCACACCATTATAGGCATAAATACACTGCCTACCTTAGTATTTTGGCTACCCGACCTAATAATAGAATTATTGCTAGATGCTTTTTTGGTGTACTCACGAAATAGGCCAACGAAGGTCCTGTGTTTAGTGGGTGAGTAGATAGGTAGGTACCTATGTTTCGTAAAGACTAGATACCTATACATAGGTGTCAATCCTTGGGGATTATAGGGACAGACAGCGGGAAACGACTTTGTTTTATACTATGTATTGATAATGCCTGACGAATAGCAGGGCTTATTAAAATTAGTCGGGTAGGCAGAGACTTGAGATTTTTCACTGAAATATCTTGATAGTCGAGATTCGGATGGACGGATGGAGTGGTTACTTTGTCTCTAAGCGTCGTGGGTTCGATTCCCATGACGGACATAATGCTTTAGTGATGAGCTGAATTGAAATTGTTATGTGTGTCCTATGTATGTATTTAAAAGTATGTATATGATTCTCTGGCACACTTAGTACAGGGTCCTACTTCGGGGTCAGTTGATCCTGTGTTTGGAATGTCCCGCAATATATATATGTATATGAACTGTGTAGGAGAAACCGTGTCTTGAGAGTTCCGAACAATAGATGATTTCAAGCCACCCCGAGGATCAGTGGCGTGCACACCATACAGGCAAAAAGACACTGCCTACCTTAGTATTGTAGCTTCCCGACCTAATAATAGAGTTATTGCTAGATCTTTTTTTGTTGTACCCACGAAATAGGCTAACGAAGGTCCTGTGTTTTGTGAGTGAGTAGAGATATGTAGGTACCTATATTTCGTAAAGACAAGTTACCTATACTTTGATGTCAATCCTTGGGGATTACTGCCTACCTTGTCGTAAAAGCCAGTGCACGCCACTGCCGAGTATTCTCCATATTCTCCAGGCCAAGCCTAGGTTAGGAGCTGTAACTCGGCTTAACGAAGCACGGAACGGAGTTGAAACAAACCTAGTGGTAAAATTGGATATTTCCGATCTCTTGCTCTAGAGTTTTCACCCTAGGGTGAAAACTGGGAAAACGTATGTTTTTTTGTTTACCCTAAGCTGGGTTAAAAAAAGGACTCGATTTTGGTTTCATATTCCGTTTTCTCACCCTCAGTGCTATTCATTTTACTGATATACTTAATAATAATTATTATTATTATAAACACTCTTAGACAAACTCAACAAAACAGTACAACAGTAACATCTTGAGGATGACAAAAAATTCCTCCAAAAATCCCTCTTAATTCGCTAACAAACTTCACTATTGTTCGCCACAAGCCCGCAGTGATAGATATTTACCTGCCTAATGAAAGACAATTAATTTGAAAACAGCATAATAATAATAATAAAAAATCTTTATTTAAAATATTGACTAATATGCTAAGGTTTAACAATAACCTCCATTGTAGGTTGTCCTGTGTTGTGGGCTCTTTCTGTGCTTTACATTATAGTTTTTTGTGGCGCAATCTGGTTATAACTTAAAACTTGGACGGGTTGTTAGTATTTTTTAGAAGAGGTCACCATCTAATCAATTAGGTATTTTCAAACTCCATAAGTTTCTTCTCTAGATGTCGCTAGTAGATATCCAGGGGAACTTCTGTCAGTTACATTTTAGTGCGTTTTTTTATTATTTGGGTGAGTTAAGACTTTAGACACTTTTGTAACATGTAGTCAAACAATAAAAAACAAATTACTGTCGCCTTCATTACGGACTGCATGAAGTTAGTAATTTCGTTGACATTTGTACGTCTAATACAACTAGCGCCATCTGTCATAACTAAGAGAAACAGGGGCCCTGAAAATTCCCCATTATGTTTCTACATACGCTTTCGAGTGTACAGCTGACTACTAAGCTGTAAATTATCGGGGTGATGAATAGGAAGTGAGTATAGATCAAGAAGCCGAAAACAGATCACAGTGGCGTGCAATTGGAGAGGCCTATGTCCAGCAGTGGACAGGTATGGGCTGATGGTATGACGATGATGATAGATCAAGATTCCTATTATTTACCCAGCTTGGGGTATATTCTCGGACATACGTTTCCCAGTTTTCACCCTAGGGTGCGAACGTGATGAAAAGAGGAAGTGAGGATAGATTAAGATTCAATTTATTTACCCAGCTTGGGGTAAATTCTCGGACATACGTTTCCCAGTTTTCACCCTAGGGTGCGAACGTGATGAAAATAGGAAGTGAGGGTAGATCAAGATTCATATTATTTACCCAGCTTGGGGTAAATTCTCGGACATACGTTTCCCAGTTTTCACCCTAGGGTGCGAACGTGATGAAAATAGGAAGTGAGGGTAGATCAAGATTCATATTATTTACCCAGCTTGGGGTAAATTCTCGGACATACGTTTCCCAGTTTTCACCCTAGGGTGCGAACGTGATGAAATAGGAAGTGAGGGTAGATCAAGATTCCTATTATTAACCCAGCTTGGGGTAAATTCTCGTCCATGCGTTTCCCGGTTTTCACCCTAGGGTGCGAACGTGATGAAAATAGGAAGTGAGTATAGATCAAGATTCCTATCATTTACCCAGCTTGGGGTAAATTCTCGGACATACGTTTCCCAGTTTTCACCCTAGGGTGAAATCTCTAGGGTAAGAGATCGGATACACCCATAAAATTTAAGCATTTAACATTTTCGCGAAAGCCACGCCGTCAACAGACACCCCGAAGAACTCAAATCATGTAAGGTAGAATCGATACTGTTTCATTACTTCAGTGCAGTATTTCAACACAATATTGTCTATATATTCTTTTTTTTACTATCGAGAGGTGAAATAATGTCACGATATAAATATGCGAGTGCCCACAAGAAAATTGAAAACTCTCTAAAGAAGAAAATTAAGGTTGTTCGATATATATATACAATGTTATATCCCGAATTGTAAGTGCATGCCATATTGTATGTATAGAAATTGTATAGTGAGGTGCTGGGAATGTCAAGAGAATATACAAAAAAAAAACACACATAAAATATAGGATCTCTATATACAGGGCGTTACTTATTTACTTATATCGAAAAATGATTTTTTTCTCTCGTTTTGTGATTTTTTTTTCGTTTACAAATACAAAAAAAAATATATACGTGACAAGTGGTGGTGAAATTAATTTCCTGATCTCAAGTTTTTTTTTTAAATAGATGTTTATTTTTTAATATAATGTAATTAACATATATAAAGATATTAAGTAGTAGTAAACGACTCTCTACTAATGAAATGTTTTTTCAGGTATTTTTGTTTTTGGATTTAATTTTTATTTTTTATGATTATGAGATAAATTTGTTAAAATATGTAATGTATGACGCATTTAATATATATTTTTTTTAAAGAAATATCTTCATAAACATAAGAAATAACTTTGAACTATAATAAACAGATATAGATATATTTTTTGCAACAAATGAAAAGTAAAGTAATTATTTTGTACTCAAACAAGCACTCAAATCTCAGCAGTATTAAATATATATTTTGAATGAAAAATAAATATCGAAATGTAATGAAATTATTAACTTTTGAAGACATACAATATACATTTAAATGTAAATGAATTTTAATGGAAATAGATTTTCAAATGAATGAAAATGTCAAGTTGAAATTAAAGATGATTAGTTTTTAGATTTAGGACGATGATGGTTGGAATGAAAATCGAGGTACTTTATTGAGAACTAATATATATACACACACACACACACACACAAAATATACAGGGTGCAACGTTGCAGTACGTGTTTTATAAAATAGGCAATATAGGTATTATACATACTTGCTAGAAAATTTTACTCAAAGAAAATGTTCCTTTATTTTTTATTAGTTGACTCGGCAAACGTTGTTTTGCCAATATACATTATTATAACAAATAATGCATTAATTTCGACCAAATTTGATTGCCATAAAAACGGTTCTAGTGAGTGAATGTGATAGACATATACTGTCGTGGACATGTTTTTTGATCATTTCAAGAGGAATAATTCTTTTATACATATATTTTGGTATCTTGAACCGTTTTCGCAGCGCACGCAACGGAAACCCTCAAGGATGAATAATTTTCCCCATTTTCTTCATATTTTCCATTATTTCTTCGCTCCTAATTAGCGCCTTCAAAGAAACTCTTCAGCTTTATAATATTACTATAGATTAACAGTGTTTCCCTGCTATTACATGCATAAAATCACTATTATATGCATAAGAAAAACGAATCAAATTCTGTTGCATAGTTTTAAAGAAGTCACTATACATAAGGACAGACAGCGGGAGACGACTTTGTATTGACTAGCGGCCCGCCTCGGCTCGCACACTAAGTGCAATGCTAATACTAAATGTTACTTGATACTTCTCCACTATATTATGCATCTATTACACATAAAAATCACTCCATCACTATTTATGAAAGTAAACCGCATTACTGTCCGTTGCGTAGTTTCAAAGATATAAGCATACATAGCGATAGACAGCGGGAAGCAACTTTGTTTTATACTATGTAGTGAAACCAAAATTAAATTGCATTTCAAAAAATCTAAAAATTCAAAGAAATAATAAACGTATTGATCGATAAAGTCACACTTGATAAATAAAGAAGAAAAACATAGTAGTTTATTTATTCTCAAAACCTTTATCATATAGAGAAATGTTTTCTTTCACTAACATTTTCTGTCTCAAGTATTTACAGTACTTTCCCTCCAAATGGTATTACAATATTCCATCCTGTATAAGCCCATACAGCTTCCGTACTTTTTATTTACAAAATACGAACAAGTTTGTTTCTTCTAAAAAATGATCTCTGTCTCGCCGAGAGTGTACTTTTCAAACTTATTTATCCATCACAATCTTATCTACTTAAGTAATCTTACTTACTTACATTAAGTAACTTAGTACTTAATGTATTCACTTACACCTTTATAAATACTGACCCGCACCTATATTTCTCCCATGTTGTGAGGTTGACTGGTAGATAATACTTTAGTATTAAGTCCACCCGTTGTACTGTTGGTGCAATAAAGTATTAAATAAATAAATAAACACATTTTAATAGGTTGGATTAGCTTTACATGTTATTAAAAAGAGACCATTTACTGTACGGTCTTCTCAATATGTTGTCCTTCACCGTCAGGAATTGATCTGGCGACCTCCCGGTTAGAATACTTGACGACGCCTAATTTTTTGGATCTTTTATTCTTCAAAACAATGACCAAAATACACATCAAAAACCGCATCAAAATCCGTTGCTTAGTTTAAAAGTTCTGAGTATACAGCGGGAAGAGACTTTTTTATACCATGTATTGATGATAATATATTCTTATACACAATAATAGCACTATTCCATAGAAATAACAATGATAAGAATAAAATTAAAATATCAAAGAAATATGTATACAGGATGGTGGGGTACAAATGTGCAGTTTCGTTTAAAAATAATACAAATAAATATATTTATTGACATAAAAATAGTTAACTATGCATTTCAATTTAAAAAGATGTTAGTTTTTTTCCTGACATTAAATGATTCACGATTTATTCATTACTTTCATAAAATATTGATGACATAGATACAAATTAATGTGATTTGTCATGTTTCACAAAGATTAAACTTACTAAGCTAAACTAGAAAAAATCCACCAACATTCATATACAGTGTAGTTTTTCTCACATTAAAGCTTATATTATTCAGTAGTGGACTCGACAGCCGTTGTCCTGTCTTAACTATTAATATGAATATAAAATTAGTATAACCTCCAGGGTGGCCTGTGCCAAGCAGTGGATGTCACGAAATATAAATTATCCTATCTCTCAAATTGACGAGATTACGTCATATAAATGCCAACTGTGAATATCGGTAGCCTTGGTGAAGAGTTCATTGGGAACAAACATCATGACACTGGATTTTTATATATTAAGATTAACATTTATATTTTTCACCTGTCCATTTACACATGACTATAAATATTTTTTTTATGTTTACGCACTGTAAAAACGCTTATAAGGATGAAATACATAATTTGACTCGCTCAAAATATAAATTTTATTTGACGTTTTTCTGACAGATTTTAGGGCTTAGAACTGTCATTACTGTCATACTTTCCAAACAAAGTTTGACAGTAACGTCATTGAAAATTCCCCATTGTACGAACAGCAATTTGTTAACCTTTTGAATTTGATTCAAAAGAATCTACCACTGTCAAGAAGATATTATGCCTCATAGGGTTTCTTTTAATTTCTCGTCACTAAGACCCAAACGGTTTGCGTCCACTTTCATAGTGCGTGCCGCCAGAATGTGGAACGTACCTTATGAACAAGTGTGCTCCATCGTAGACCACGTCGCTGCTTAACATCAGGCAGGATGGTGGTCAAACGCTTGTTTATAGTGATAAAAAAAAACGAAGGTTCCACCTTAAAAAAATATTTTTTTTGTAACATTGAAATAAAAAACCCTCACAGTTGTACACCACACCCTGTACATACATATTTACGTATATAAATACATTTTGAAGTAATAAAACCGTCGATTTACGTTCCAAACCGTCTCGTTTATTAATCAAAGAGTTTTTCTTTCAGGTCGCTAATCATTTTTGCTAATTTTCACAGGTTTTACCTTTTCAGGTGTTTTTTTTTAATGGCCGTTTCGCAATTTCAGATGCAGTTATTATTAGCTTGCGTACTTAGTTACGGTTATTATAGGTTTAGTTGTGGGCGAATTTTGGATTGGTGGACGTTGATTTTTGAGGTTTTTTTTTGTCATACATTTTATGCTATTATGCTAAGAAATCTATCACTCATAAATGGATATTTCTTTTCAACTGTTTTAGCACATTGACTAACTTGTTCAAGCCGGAAAAACATCCATTAGTAAATTGCTACCGAGCGCCGGCGCTCGATATCATTGATTGAAGTTTAATTAATCTAAATAGTTCAAAGTACACCAAAGGAAAATATTTGTTTTTTTGATAAATTTTTCTGTGTAACAAAAAATATCTTTATTCTCAAAAAATGCTTTTCTGCCTTACATATGAGTTGTGGTTGTTATCGAGACAAGTTACTAACGACTAAGCTATACCAAAGGGTGGGAAAATTAAGGGGGAACTAGTGGTGCTTTTTATTACTCCTTTACTATTTTTCCACTTCACACTGTCATTTAATTTTTTGGTATAAATTATGTCAAACAATTAGCTACTCGATTTTTATTGTTGTGACTATGAAATAGTAATTTGTAATATTTTTTTTAATGAAACGCGTAACAGACCTTATAACTCAATATTGTTCAGCGCATGAAAAGAAAAATTCATCCCCATATTAAACTTCATCTCCCGAGGCAAACAATTGTCTTATTTTGTTTGGAGATGACAAACATTTATTGCTTTTCATCTCATTGTCGCCATAGTAAAATTTGTTCATATTGACACGAGCCCAACAACGTTTCTAAGACCATAGCTCGGGGTCCTCTTACACGCAGTACACGCTTGAAAAAAACTCCTTTTTGGTAGTCTCTTGAAAAGTACATATATACCTATAAAACATGTATGAGTGATCCGATAACTGTTAAAATTGTACATTGCCTATTTTGATAACTTGATAACTGTTCAAAAACGTAATTAAGTCAAACGACATCCACCAATCCGAGATCACCGCTCACGCCACCGCGCCCCTTAAGCGCCAACCATTGCCAGCCCCGACTCATTCACGACATCTCAACATCGCAGGTGAAGGCTGAGTTCATTGCCCTACTGAAGGAGAAGAACATAGACAGAAGAGCGAGATGGAGCGATGTGAAGAAGAAAGTGGACGCGGACGCTAGATACAAGGCCGTGGACAGCAGCTCACTGAAGGAACACTACTTCGCCGAGTACTGCAAGATTGTCAAGGAGGAGAGGAAGAAGGAGAAGGATAGCAAGGATAAGGAGAAGGGTGAGTTATATACAGCGTGTTCTTATCATCGTCATCAGCCACATTACGTCCAATGCTGGACGAGGGTTTCCCCCAATGATGAATGGGGAATTTTCTTTGACGTACATCTGACAGACTTTCGGGAGAGATTTTCTGAGAACTGTCATTGTGTGGGACGATTACTTTTGTTTTAAGTCATAAATTACGTTCATCAAGCTTTGTGTAATGCTACTGTATATCTGTATGTTATAGCACTTATAACGATGAAATAAAGAATTTTTACTTTGACATTACACTCATACTTTGCAGTGGCGTGCACACCGTATAGGCAAAATAACACTGCCTACCTTAGTTACTTTGGCTACCCGACTACCCGTTGTACTCACGACATAGGCTAACGAAGTACTGTATTTTGTGGGTGATTAGATAGGAAAAGGTAGCTATATTTTGTAAAGACAAGTTACCTATACATTGGTGTCAATCCTTGGGGATTACTGACTACCTTGTCGTAAAAGCCAGTGCACGCCACTGATACTTTGCAAACAAACTTTGACAGTTCTCCGCTCGAAAATATGTCAGAAAAACGTCTAAGAAAATTCCCCATTGTTGTCTCGTTTTTTTTTATTCGAAACGTCAGTTTTGAAGTGCTAGTCCAGTTGTTTTTGGTCGGAGCCTTGAATAATGTTCAGAACATGAATATTTAACGCTGTATAAATGTTGCACAGCTACTTTACTTTTTAGAACTGTCATTATTGTCATACTTTCCGAACAAAGTTTGACAGTAATGAATCTGTCACAAAAACGTCAAAGAAAATTCCCCATTGGGAGGAAATGGCAATTATCGCCACGCTTGGCAGGCGGGTTGGCAATCACAGTGGTGTTGTGGTTTAACTCGCATCTGTGACGCTGACGCCCGACCTCTGGAGGGTTCCCTCGGTCGCCTCGCATAGAGCCCCTAAACGGGAAATGTTGAGCTGAGGTGGTGACGCATGTATTCTATTATATATGAGAAGTGGCGTGCACTGGTTTTTACGACAAGGTAGGCAGTAATCCCCAAGGATTGTATCTTGTCTTTGCGAAATATAGGTACCTACCTATCTACTCACCCACAAAACACAGGACGTTCGTTAGCCTCTGTTGTGAGTATAACAAAAAAGATCTAGCAATAACTCTATTATTAAAGTGTCTAGGGATCAAGAACAATTTTAGCTCTAAAAAAAATCTAATTTATTTAAATCAAATCTAATTTTCTGGGTTGGTCTCCTACCTAATTGCCCATGTCTGTATCAATGACTTATCACCACATTTTGAATAAATTATGAATGAATTCAGTTTTTGTAAAATATATTCTTGATTGCAATCTTCTAAAATGTACTTGATCCCTAGACACTTTTGATGTGTGTATATTGATAAAAAAATACCGTTTGCCGGATCACCTAGTACTACATAAACTGACTTCCATAAACCCCACTCTGAATTTTATCTCTTTCTATTTGTCCCAACAGAGCGGGACAGAAGCAGCAGCAAGAAGGACAAGAAAGACAAGGAACGCGAGAAGGACAAGGACAAGGAAAAAGACAAGAAGGACGCGAAGAAGGAGAAGCCGAGCGACGTGAGTACTCTATCTTCTGTCTCTTTCTTTCCTCCTTCAATATTTACAGGTCTCTAGGTATCTACCAGCGGTTCCAGAAGACTTAACTAAACTTATTTCATCAAGGCTCTCACAGACTTACATCTTAAGGCGATGCGAATTATTCTTTTGGCGAACAATTTAAATATTTATTTACTTTGGACACTATCCATGCGTTTATTATAAACAATAACATTACTTTAGCGAGATATTTCTCTTGAAAAATGTATATCTATTTGAATGCCATCTGTTGGGAATTGTGAGTAAACTGTACGTTTTTTATTTAACTACACTCAGTGACATCTAGCGGGATTTATAGGTAAAGTGAGGTTACGCGCCGCTGTCGATAGATGGCGTGAGGTTTACGTATTTTGGTGTTGATTTTCATTTGTTCTTTTGGTAAATGTTTTACTAAGAATTTTTCTGTGTATAGGTAACGATTTTTTTATAAAAGAAATATTTTTTCGGGTTTTATATTTCGCAAAGCCGACCTGTCATTATCTGCGGGTAGTTTCCGCTCGGTGTGTGTGTTGCCATATGAAGAAGAATTTAAAATAAATTGCCTTTTGTGGGCGGAATGAGAACAGTCGCAAGAGCCATGACTGTGTTTATATACAAACAACTATTTTCTATATTCTTATAATGTTTGTACTTATGAAAAATGGATTACATGTGACGTATTGATTGATTGATTGATGTATTGAATATTCTCGCCAATACTTAAATTATTTGCGATCTTGATTGATTGTCATTTGAAATATTATTGTCAATATCGATATTTGATTTTTCTTATTAACAAAGGTTTACTACTAAACTTTACTGTTTGGAAGATTTGGGGATAATTGTAAGGGCCAGGAATTAATGAAAAATACGACTTTAAAAGTCTATCCTAAGGGATATTAGGGTTGCAGAGCGTTGGGATTAGTCACTCGTCACCCCTTTTCCAAGTGAAATACTCTAACTCGGCTGTAATTTTCAATCTATACAGCGTTGTTATACGCAGTACCCCAGAGCATTCTCCTCTGTGCCGTAGAGGGCTCTACTAGTTTTTTGATAGTGAGGTTCATTTATAAAAAAAATCTACTTCATCTGATAAAGTTGGAAAATGGTGTTGTTTTAAAACGGCGATAGTTAACATGTCGTGTGTCGATGTAGTTAATAATATATATACTAGCATACCCGGCGAACTCCGTTTCGCCACCAGATGGGTTCGTTTCGTTTACCAGCTTTTCTGTTGATTTTTTTCCTGAATTTTCTTTGCTATAAACCTCACGGAGCCCGAGACCTTTCCAACGAATGCAAAACCGTGGAAATCGGTTCGTGCGTTCTGGAGTTATAGCGTCAGGGAGGAAAACCAGACTTATTTTTATATAGTAGA
>SJJU01012637.1:0-10142 GCA_012932125.1 Conopomorpha cramerella
GGGTTCACACACCTTGTGGTGTGCGAGTTTCATCACGATGTTGTCCTTCACCGTACGAGCGTTGCATTGCATACATAGACTCTGAAAAAGAGTCCCATTGGTACATGTCCAGTAGCCGGACTCGAACCCGCGACCTATCGGTTACAAGTCAAGTATCCAACCAACTGGACCACAGACGCCCAGTATCCAACCAACTGGACCACAGACGCCCACTATAATTTATACCAAGTATACTATTATAGTAATAATGTTTCTTTTTATTATCATTAAGAACAAGCGTTTGACCACCATCCTGCCTTATGTTAAGTAGCGATGTGGTCTACGATGGAGCACACTTGTTCAATATACCTATTCACCCGCGACTAGAAGACCTTCAGGCTGCGCAGGAAACACAGACTCCGGCAAGACATTCCACATCCTAGCGGTTCGCACTATGAAAGTAGATGCAAAACGTTTGGTTCGCGTACATGGTAAATCCACCTGGTATAATAATGTATTGTAATGCCTAATAATTTATTTAATACTGAAGAAAATTAGACATAACAACACATTTACGGCAGTGCTGCAAATGTGTGTGCCCTTCCGTAACAGAAATTGAAAAATTATCCACGTACCTACACCAACCTCTGGCCGAAAGCCTTGTTTTGTTACAAACGAGAGTGAAATGATTACAGATTTGAAACGGAAAACATGGCCGACGCACTGCGTATTTGACCCGAGGGCATGTCGTGTATGCTGTCAAGTAGTAAGTACAAATTATAAAGACATAAAGGTATTCGCTGTAACTTGACATTTTATACATAAACTACTCATAACGCCTACCTCGCGGCTTGTTCCTATCGACCTTATGTGCACCACAAATAACATTTCTGGTTCTGTTTCAGTACATCGCAACCCGTGGTTAACCCTTAACTGTATGATTTTTATTTTGTCTGAATAAAAACCTATTCTTCTTAAATTATGTGGCCTGCATCATGGGATAAAAATAAAAAATTAAAAGTGGTCTAAAGTCAAAACTGCGTTCATACGTATAAGTTGTACCTTTGACAATAATTTAAAATAAAAAAAATCTGTAGATGGGACGGCTAGAAAACAAAATCGAGGAAAATTATACTGACGTAGTATCACATCACTATGCTGCTAAGGGTTAAGCAAGATGGAGTGCGGCAGTCGTTGGATAGGTGACTGAATAGAGTCAATAGTTATTTCCTCCTAGTCGTGTTGTGACAGTGATTAGAATACCTGTAACACCGAACCAGCCCAAATGTTTACTCGTGGGTGTCACGGCGAGGCGACCGAGGGAACTCTCAAGAGGACGGGCAGCGGCGCTCTCTGTGAGTTAAACCACAACACCACTGCGATCGCCAACCCACCTGACAAGCGTGGCGATTATTGGCATTTCATTTAAGTTGAGCTTTTTGATTGATTTCCCCACAAATTATCATAGAGATCATTGGGACGTCATGCGGGCTGATAATGTGAAGTCCCTTCCAAGTAAGTATACGCCAACGTCTCGAAAGAATGTTCCGTACTCCGAGAGGCAAATACGGTTTGGGTGGTCGTGGGGTTGACCGTGAAAAAATTAAGTACTTGCCGTTTGCCTCAATAGCGATTATGAACATTAAGTAGTCATATACTTGTAAGTATTATTTCTTCCGGTATCACCCGCAGTTGATCCCGTTTATTCTATTCCATTGTAAAAGAAAATGTTTTTATGATCTACTCCAGATTCAGTCTTTTCTTGACTTACCGTGCGACATTCATCTCGCATTTTTACAAATTTTTGCAGTCTATTTTGACTACTCCTACTTCAACTGCAACAAATGTTGTTTTCCGCTTAACTTGACTGCTTCAATCAGTAGTAATATTAAACATTTATGTACGGTATGTTCCTATTTCACATATGTAGCATGTACCATAACTTGTTAAGTAGTGATGGAACTGATATAGTCATTGAATGTATTAAAATAGAAGTGCCTAAAATAAATGTGATAAAAAAAATACAACATTAGAAAACTAAAATAATAGTCTTTTTCAGAGCCTGTCTACTCAACGCAACGCTTGTCCGATAAAGTACAACATCGTGATGCACAACACAAGGTGTGTGAACCCCATAACGGCGGTGAAGTCACCCCCTGTCAAGTTGGGTTAAATACGTTTGGTGAACTGTGGGCATTTGGCAAGTACCTCTGCCTACCCCGATTTGGGATTGTTTGGCGTGAAGTGTATTAAAAAAATACATATTACATATATGTTACTGTGACAATACATGCAACAATATCCGAAATTCAATTCAACTGTATAGGTAGGTACAGACAAGCACTAATTAGGCGAAACGGCGGACCCGTAGGTACCGTTAGCAGTAAAAGTGGCCATGATAAACACAACTCAAACACAAGGTCAATAAATTTCCTCGCAACGAAGGAAAAGAAAGTGAAGCATGACAATAGATCGCCGGCGATGCCAATTAACATCCCAACGCTGAAGTAAAAATTAGAAAACATTGTAAATAAATCCTTTTGCGGAGTCACGAAAATTTTGCGTTACGATCGTGGGAAAAAATACATATACCTACCTACTCTAACTCAGACTGAAAATAACTGGAATAAAACGAGATATCAATACGAAAAACATGCAAACAGCATGGATGAGTAAAAGAGTAAGGGACAATACCATCTGTCCCTTACTGCTTATCAGGCTATATCTGGGATCCAAACTGTCAAATTAGTAAAAGTGACCATTTGGATCGAGAAGTACATAATTTTCTATACATTTTGGTGGAAAAGAAACAGACAGTGTTTGGTCTGAGAACTTCTAACTCCCAATCATGTGTCTTAATACTGTCAATGTGATATTCCAGGTTTTATCAACCATTGAATGATAAGAGATCAAAATGGAGAGTTTGAATGATTTTGAAGTTTACTATCGCAAAACTGTTCATTGTAATGGCATCCCAAGGTCGCAATCAGAATATTGACTCAACGGTAACTTCTTGAGAGTCTTCTACATATGTCATACGTTACCTGTATATTTTTTTTTCAATGAATCTTAGATTGAAGAAGAAGCAGGCAAAAGCTGAGTGCGCGAAGCCGAAAACAGATCACAATTGGAGAGGCCTATGTCCAGCAGTGGACAAGTATGGGCTGTTTGATTATGATGATAAAATTGAAATACCTGAGAAGGTGGTAAACTAAGTTCATAACGATAAATACCTACAGCACAGAAATAAAAATTTGCCGCTTTTGGGAAGGCCTATGTCCGGCAGTGGGCGTCAGTCGGCTAACGTGATGATAATGACGATGTCGGTAAGTTAAGTAAGTATGTTTTATTGACCCTTGAAAGTAATGCTTAAAAGTTTGTGTAAATTTGATCACATTCGTTAATTTTTAAACTCTTCAATAGTTATGTATTTCTATTTTTTTACGAACATTTTTATCACATCTTTGTATCGTTAAAATCTTTATAGGTATCCATTCCAATAGCATTTTTAATCGAATCTTTCTGTTCTAGAGAGTGGCAGAAGATCTTTTAAGATAATAAACAAAAAAACACAATAGCAAATGTGTAGTCATGTCCAAGATAATGAAAATTGCAAGTTCATATTGAACTACGTTTTCTTTAACTTTACTCATAACGAAATACCATGTTATTTGTATAAATTGTTAAGCTCTGACTAGACTGATTTACTCTCAATACGATCTAGTTACGCCTGTAAGGCTCGTGTCATAATTGTTTACCTTTTGACCGCCGGAAGATTAATATTGTTTTCACGATTTTGAATTCTGCTCTAACAATCATAAACTTCAAAATCACTTGTCTCATGTGTCTGATTTATAGGACATTGGCGGTGAAAAGTTTAACACATTGGCGGACAATAAAATAGACACAATTGATGTTTTATTATTATGACGCCTATATGCGTTTACTGTCCGGGAAAGAGTTAAGTTATCATGTAGTGAACTTTACTATTGATTCTACACCCTAATAGTATGTACATACATACAGATACATACAATAAAAAAGGCAGGGGGAAGGGGTTCATTACAGGACTAGTGTAAACAAGTTATGAATATTGAGATAAGGATTAACCTTATTGTCATTCATATTCATGTCAACCTTAGGCTGGTCGACCATTTTTTTGGTTGATCGTCTCTTTTATTTAGTTTTTAGTGTTTTATTTCTTCATTTGGAAACATTTTAATACTTTAGCACTAACGATACCTTCATTTTTCAAAAGGTGATTCGAAAAATACGAGACACTTTCACTGATCTTCAGGACTTTGAAGATATGCAGATAGGAATCATCTTGAATGGTAACTTCGCCACTATTAATATTGGAGTAAATGTCAATTTCACATTTTGATTTCTATCAAAAATTACGAGAATTCCAATTATAGTATTTTATTAAATTATTAAGCTAGTAAAAATGTTTCGTTTATTTCTTTACCGTTAAGATTCAACAATTAATGCTAGTTAATGACAGCAGCATAATATGAAACTTTCGACTGTATAAAGTACTAGTGGTACTGAAACTACGCGATTTTTTTTTCATACAAACTATAACACCCTCTATTTAATTATGCGTCCCACAGGATAGGGATAAAAAATATGTCCTTTCTCAAGCCTTAAACTATCCCAAATTTCATTTAAATCGGTTCAGTGGTTATGGCGTCAAAGCGAGACAGATAGAAAGACAGAATTACTTTCACATTTATAATATTAATATAGATTATTTATGTACTATTTTTGACGAAGACTTTTTTATTAAATTTTTTGCTAAAAAGTCACCAAGCATTTGTTCATTCTTTCAATAATTATGATCGATTCTTTCACCAGTAAAATAAAAATTAAAATTTTTAAGTGAAAATTTCATACACTTTCTTCGATTTCTGTTACCGTTTTTAATAGCCAGTCTGTTTTCTCACTAATGTTTATAGTTGGTACTTATGTATGTAAATATTGCTTGTTTTATAGTTTGATGCTGACTTGTAATGTTTCTTGAAGACGTGCACAATAGAATATTAAACTTTCTTTATTTCAAGTGAAAATCAACTAATTAACTACGTAGTTAGCATTACTACTTAAAATATACATAAGGAATTATGCGCTCATCATTCTCCACATTTCTAGTATTAGGTGCTTACATTATATAATATGTACAGAAGTAAATACATAAGAAAGATCTTCGAAACCTTAAGATAATTTCTTAAAAATGTATGTATCACCGAGAGCACTTGACCTATATAAGTATTGTCCCTGTTACATTTCTAAAGAAAGACAGAGTGACAATATTCTCAATTTTGATGTATCTTCGCCATATGATAACCACTGATGGACATTAAGCCTCCCTGAAGGCGCGCCAAAACGACCATTTATATGTTTTATCTTGTAGAAATTAGTATAGCAATAAGTAATAATACACTAAACTTCTATTTTAATCAATTTGATGTTTCCGCGTAATGCTTCATCATCATCAGCCGCATGACTGCTAGTCGAGGGCCTCCCTCAATGATTTTCATGATCAATTGGAAATGGCAATAATCGCCACGCTTGGCAGCCAATTTGGCGGTCGCAGTGGTGTTGTGATTTAACTCACAGAGAGCGCTGCTGCCCGTCCTCTGAAGAGTTCCCTCGGTCGCCTCTTACGACCCTCACGACGGGAAAAGTTGGGCTGGGGTGGTGACACATGAATTCTATTCGCCGACACCACACGGCTAGTGGTAGTCAGGAATGTAAGTAATGCTCCATGTAGCATTGAAATGTTAAAATTCAAATTAGCGTTTTGATGAGATTTTGACAACTGAGTACACGAAAAGTTCTTGAACAACTTTGATATTGGAGTAAAATTGAGGTAGCCCGGGCCGAGTCTAAAAAGAACTAATAGTATAATACTCATTACAGATATGGGCTTGGATGAGTCGAAAGAGCCGTAACAAATGGGGATCTGCAGTATCTGACTACCCTACTACTACTATACATGCTTGAAGTATAGTATATTCCTATAGCAATTTTTTCAATGCACTGAATTAATCCAAAGATTCTAGATACTTTACGATCAGATTTTATTTATACAATAGCAGATTTAACACATTGGCGGACAGTAAAATAGACACAATAGATGTTCTATTGTTATGGCGCCTATAGGTGTTTACTGTCCGGGAAAGAGTTAAACCCCATTTTTACAAACAGGTGACAAGTGTCACCTGTTTGTAAAAATGTGGTTTCTCATCCCAAGCATAGGCATAAATTATACATAAGCTGAGGAATTTCAAGCAGTCTGCCAAGAATCGGATCTACCGGTTTAACTTGGGAAGGTTCATATGAATGTCATTAGACATTTAGGTAAATTTTTAAGAGACTCCAAAAAAGGAGTGTAAAAGTACCCCGAACAATAGCTTGAGAAACGATGTTGGATTCGTCATTGTGAACAACTTTTACAAGGGTCGCTGTACAAAATGTCATCTTAGGAAAATTGTGTTATTTGTATGGAAATGAACTGAATAAGCCAAGTTATTGAACGCAACGTATACCCAGATGACTGCATGTCGTATAGTAATTTAGTTAAATTGCATTTTAACTTAACATTTGAATCACTTGGCTGCATCTTGATCAGTCACTTTCCAAAGGACTAACTTTTGTTATGCCAAATCGTTAAACGATGAGTAATTCAAGCAACATTAATTATCCGCATAGGCATTTCTTTGACGTTCGAATGGATGTCCAATTTAATCAGATGGCCGCTACATATTGCTTGTAAAAGGACCCCGAGCAATGGTCTTAAAAACGTTGTTGGAGTCGTCAATATGAACCATTTTTACTGTAGCGACAATGTGGGGAAATAGAAAACATTTTTATTCATCTCCAAATGTCTTCTCCCGAGGCAGGAATTGACTAATTTGTATGAAGATCTTAAATCATTAACAACTGCAACAGATTTTGATGCGGTTTTATTTAGTAGACAGAGCGAATCTTGAGGAAGGTGTCTATGCATATAATTACAGAGAAACACTGTTAAAAATGTATATTGACAAAATAACGTTTGCCGGGTCACTTCGTATAAATTGATCGAAAATCGAGTTTAAGAACAAGAAATTTGAGGTAAAGTGTTCCAAATAGAAAATAGTACCGTAACAATTTCAGTTCAATAAATTTAATCTCTACGGGAACTTAGTCCACTGTTGAAATTAACAATAAAAATAAAATTATATGAATTGGTAAGTATATCTCGATGATTAATGGGCTAACTATCCTATTTAAATATATCACATTATTCGAAAGTATAACATACAATTAATAAAGACAACATCGTTACTATCAATTTGAGATTTCAAAGAAATGATAGTAAGTACCTGCAATGACTTTTGCATTTCTCTTGTGAGCTTGTAATTAAGGTCCATATTTGCACAAAAAAAATATCAAATTCCCTCCTTTACAGCTATAATACATTTTCCCGCCCAAACTTTCCACAACAAAACGATTCCAAAAATATACCTATATATAAAAATATCACATAATCCACTCACCAATGAGAATACACGAACTTTCAACTGAAATAATTGGCGGCACAAACACACAGTCTCACACAATAGTTTCAAAAACACAGCTCGAGATATATTTTTTTTTTTGTGATAAAAATTCGAATTTCGAATCACGTGCGCGCGGCGGCGTCAGTTAGGCGCGAGCGTGGTTGCGCACGCGCAGACAACCGAGAGACAAGTGGTAGGTGCACAGGTGCCAGCCTCCCTCTAACAAGGTCACCGGCCCCCACTCCTACCCCCATTTCGCGAGGTGAAAGTCTGCCTACATACATACCAAATTTTCAAACTGATTGGAGTCCGTCCGTTGAATTAAACGCTTCGCTCGGCTCTGTTGAGATGATCTAAGTCCGCGTCTAACTAAAAGTTTTTATGGCGTTTGTAAACAGAGGAGAAACACTTGACACACCTATTTGTACTTAAGTCCGATATTTTCAAACGTGAACCAAGCTCTACTGAGATATGTTTTATTATTTGTCTCACTCTAACAGCAAGTGCAAAAAGAAGACAAAAGCGCATCAAGTATTACATACGAGTATGCATCGATTTATCTTTCAGACTATGGGCCTAACGGTACCACCAAGGATCTTTCGGCGCGTGGCTAATAATAGCTTGTTACGAAATTTAAGACAATAGAGTCTTCTTTCGAGGCCCTCCCCCAATGATTTCCATGATTATTTGGGAGGAAATGCCATTAAGGCTTCCAAAATATCTTCGCCATGTGATAATAACTGATGGACATTAAGCCTCCCTAAAGGAGCGCCAAAACAACCATTTTTTATCTTGTCGAATACACTAAACTTCTTTTTTAATCAACTTGATGATTCCGCGTGATACCATCAGCCGCGTGACGGCCACTGCTGGTCGAGGGCCTCCCCCAATGATTTTCATGATCATTTGGGAGGAAATGCCAATAATCGCCACGCTTGGCAGGCTGGTTGGCGGTCGCAGTGGTGTCTGCTGCTGCTTGTCCTCTGAAGAGTTCCTTCGGCCGCCTCGACGAGAAAAGTTGGAGGGTGGTGACTTGTATTTCGTTCGCCGTCATCACACGGCTACATCGTTATTCAAAGTGTGGTAATTTAAAACAAACTGAGCAAGAGAAGAATAGCAGTTGTGACAAGAAAGCACATTAAAATATCGCGCACATCGTGTTACGGATCTTTTGTCGTGTAGTTAAAAAGTTTGCTACGTAATCGAAGTCACATAGTCAAGGGTTGCTGTAATTGGACGTAGTTACACAAAAAGAACTCAATCCACACTCTGCCCGAAATTGAATTAGCTATACCAGGGTGCTAAGTTATCCTGCCTGACTAAAGCAGCGATGTGGTCTACGGTCCACCTAAGCTAAGTCCTTACCAAATTCCAAGTTCCTATGTTTAACCGTTTGGGCTGCGCGGTGATTGCAAATCAGTCAGTCAGTCAGCTTCTTATTTTATGTATATTTAGGTAATATAGGCACAAAGTTTCTAGTATACTTAAATGAAGATTGGGAGAAATGCAGAAGCGGCGACAAATTATGAAATTGGCGTTTTGTATGGCAGGAACACAAAAGCGATATTTTCATTATAAAATTATTTTTATTAATCAAAGTATGTACCATATCTACTTATACACTTTTGCCATCTTTTTTTTTTCTTAGAGGTAGTTCATTGATTTTTTACTAAAAAAAATATTCGGACGGGAATCAATGAAAATCTTTGAAGGCAGTTTGGACTGCCTAATCGGATTTTTTTTAATTATTATTATTTTGGAAGCTATTCAAATTTCCTATCCAAATTTGGAGCAAGGTCCGGAGAGTACGGTGTCTTAGACATTCCAATTGAAGCTACTCTAATTTGGTAGCCAAATCCGTCTAATATCAGGGATAATCCCACCACCACCTACCCTACCTGCCTCTCGGCGTACGGGCCATTCTCTGGAGACGTGCGCATCTACTTGCTTTTGCCGTCTGACGGGCCGTGTGTCTTGAAGCAGCAGTGGCGTAGAACGAGTGACAAATCTCGGTTGTTTAGCTTTTCCATCATGGTTTGCAGTTGTTGACAATATAATATCTGTAGCTGTAAAGCCGGTGCGGGCCGCTACTATTATACAAAAAAAAGTGATTGATTGATACATACCTGGTAGCCCTTTTCGTATCGCAACCGGTGTTTATGTATGACTTTTATGTAATTGTCTGTTCATAATTGTATTATAAATTAGTAATTCATGTTTAATGAACTGGCTGCAGGTACGTGTCCGCTTTCGGATTAATTTGATAACGTTTATTCAAGTCGATCGATATTCTTTGATTGATTTTGAGATACGAGATGAAATGTTTACGAAGAATATTTTTTTTGGTAGGCCATTTTTAAGTTGAAAGTCTCTAGTTAAATTGACGGGTGATATCAATAATGATTCTTAGTTTTGGACGATTCTTTAATAATGATCGGAATGTTTAGCTGTGATAAAAGAAAAAAAAAAAGTTAAATTATCACTATACCATTTTTCATGGCTGATGAGCCCCGGCAGTTGTTTTTTTTTTTTGTTTAGTAAGAATATTAACAAAGGACACCTCTGTATTGCCTCCATACCCAGAACTTTATACATTAGGCAATGGAATAAACGATA
>SJJU01012640.1:0-15565 GCA_012932125.1 Conopomorpha cramerella
AGCCGATGCGATATAAAATAATCATATATTTTAGCTTCAGAGAAACTGCGCCGTGTATAATATTGGAATATTATTTATGAGTGTTTTGGTTTTCAGGAAAATACGGTGGGGGCGTAACTACTGAACAGTGTTCTTTTAATTAATGACTCTAGACCAATAAAATTAATCATAATAAAAATTTGTCATAACCTAATCGTGAGATAATATTTAACATGCATTGAAATCAACAAGAATTATTTCTCCGATAATATTTAAAACTTTATTTCAAAGCTTTTTAGGTGAACTTAAGAAACGATTGTTGGTATTTTATTAACTGGTGTAGTCTGAAAAAAAATACAATGACATATATTTTTATTACAATGTTACTTTATTTTTATTTTGTTGGGACTTCTAGTAAGCTAATGGCTGAGCAATAAAACATTGGTTTTTCGAGCCGAAATTATTCACAAAACATACAGCGAAATAACATATGAAATTGCGACTATATGAAAACAACATACCCCAATCCGGAAACCTGATTCAGTTACCCATAAAAAGTTAATATCAGAATGAAAACGCATCATCCGTAATTGTCATTCCTGGGTTTAAGCTGAGCCGGGTGGCTATGTTAGATCTTCGAGTACCTAGGTCTGGTTTTAGTGGTTTTGTATAGGTCATGTGTATGTGACAACAGTTTACCGACATTGCATTAATAACGGGAGTTTGGGCAGATGCGTTTAATGTTCAACGAGCACCTACATTGTGGCGAAAGGTATATTGTGCTGCGTTTGCTATGGATTAGTTTGAGAAGTTTTTTTACTGCAGGTTTGGTTTGAAACAGACTTAGCCTAGAGTAGCCTACGTAGCTTAGTAGTATTGGTCATTCGGCGTTTAGGGTTCCATATTCTACTCACTTGCATACACCAACGAGCGCCTTTTACAGAACCTATGTCCGACATACAAGATTATGTAACAATGTAGATGCGCACGTCTCCAGAGAATGGTTCGTACGGCGACAAGCTTAGATGGGGCTTGGGTGATGGTGGGCTTGAAATAGAGATGTTTCTTGGTTTTCAAATACTTTTCATGTAAGCTACCGTAAAATATTCTAACACATAATACTTTCGTCTTTATCATCATCACGGCAGCCCACGTAAGTCCACTGTGGTATACAAATGCGGAGGGCCTTTGCCAGCGTTTGTTGGTACTTTCAGATATGTTTTTCTACTTTCTCTCCCATCACTTGTCCGTGTAAACCAACCAACGTAATTGTAGTCAGGTATTTACGAGTTCAGAGCTAACAGGACAAACGCGGTGTCGCGTTCACTCGCGCATATTCCGCCATATTGGTTGCTCGACACGTAGGTACTATAGCGGACAAATGCAGCTCTACAATTTCAAATATTACCTGAGCTGGAATCACCTGAAATATTTAATAAAACGTAGCCCAGCTGTAATTGGTTAACTCGTGAATTGAGGTCGAAGTAAGTACAACTATTGGCGATGGAAATTGAGCTGAAATTCTGTGTTTGTTCTTTTAGAGTACAGGTCAAGTTGTCCTGGGGCTGATTGCAGTTATTCAGTCGGCAAGTAAATAATTGCAACTTTCATTACATCGCTCTGAAACGAATTAACACGTTTGGCGTTTATTTCAGAGCCGTTTTATAGCTTTGATTGAGCAATTATTTTGCCAATCACTGCCGTATTTAGATGTAATTTGTCCCGTTACGATGTGGCAAATGTAGTTCAGGTTTATGATGCGTTCATAATTATTATTTTGGTGATTATTATTTGTCGATCTTCTCAATAAATTGCATTTTGAATAGATTTCTTGGTGGTAATTAATATTATGAGAATTAATTACTGTTCACGATTAACATTTCAACATCATTGCACAGTTTAACAACATCAAAAATAGCATTTTATATCAGAAGGATGACACGATATTTCTTTATAACAATCTTAAACGTTCTTCGAAACTCCTTTTTTGTTCTTTTCCCCACCATCTCTCACACGTCACTCAGAACCCAGTTTCGTTTGGTTACGAAATATCGGGTTCCAACAAAACGCAAATAGATCTTACCTACCTATGTACGTACATAGGTGTGCATCTCATCCATTTCACTCACCTAAAACGTGACAACTGTGACATTTCAGTGACAAAAGCCGTATTGAGTTTCCTTGGCATCGTTCAAACAATTACTCTCCTGACTTGGTTTGCAGATATTGACTAAGGTTGTGAGAATTGTAAAGTTCTTTGGCTTCAACACAGACTTTGAGTCAGTCTGTTTTTCCTTTATGTTCAAACATACGACAGAGAATAAAAATCCACTGACAGTCGAACACGAGTCAGTCAAAGAAAACTTTCATTTAAAGTTTTCTTTCTTGACTTCTGTCTAGATGAAAATATTTTGGGGTTTTAACAGTAGTGACGAGTTCAAAGAAAATGTGACTAAATAAGGCGTAGTCGCTCTATTATGCAGTATCGCTAACTATGGTTATGGAATTGAGTAGCTGAGAGAGATGAGCATCTTGAAATACCATATTACTAAACATTAATATACGCGAAAACAGCGAAGCCAGTCACTAGGTGGTCCTGCCTCAAGAGGCTAACTTAACCTTCACGAAAATTGTATTATTATGAACCACTCATTTGAGCACACTGTTTAGCAAAATATCTACGCTGTTATTTTGTAGTACTATCTCACTCACTTTATAAGTAACGAAAAAAGGACAGAAGGGCAAAATAACAAGCTGTATATAATATTCTAAAACCGAATAAACTGTACAAAGATTTGCAGAGACACCGCATCCGTTGACCCTCACGTTGTTAATACAACAGTCAACTAGACCGATATAAACCAACCATTATATACGTCATTATTTAGCAAACTGTCAACGCTTGGATTTACCTGTGACAAACAGTCGATTACTCCTCAGGGTCGTGGATTAGCGATGCGCTAGATTAATGTACCGTCGAAGAGGCGAGAGATGTCAACGAGGAAGGTAGACGGATTTAATACTATTAGAAATGCTTAAACATTTCATAGGGCGGTAGAGAATTTTGGCTCTTTATTCTGTTCCTTTGTTTGACCTACCTCAGTGAGATTACAGTTTAAATATTGATGTACATACTGGTGTGAATTATTATCAAAAGTCAAAATTCTTTATTTCATCGTTATATGTGCTATAACATTTAGATATACAGTAGCATAACACAAACCTTGATGAACGTCATTTATGACTTTAAAACAAAAATAACCGTCCCCGGTTCGAATTAATTTCTTTTACTGGCCAGAAGAACCGTAAAAAACTGGTTATCGTTCTTCTGATGAGAAATATATACATATTTTTTTGTCAATGCGATTTCCGTTTTTTTCGTATCAACCTACGTAGCGAATTTGTCCATTCACATCGCATTACTTCTGCCTGAGAAACATGGAGTGAGTGTACTCTGCTAAAAGTTAAATGTTTAAATATGGGAGAGATATTGATTTTATTCTGATTTCTTGCTCTGAACTGGCGTAGTCTGCGTTATTATTATACATATAAAATTCAGCAAATTATTTCTTGCAAAAACCTACATACCTATATAGTAAGGTAAAATAGAAAAGAGAAAAATCAAAATACCTGCCACAACTATCCTATATAATATTAGTATATTATAAATGCGAAAGTTTGGATGAATGTCTGGATGGATGGATGGATGTTTGTCCTTCTTTCACGCAGAAAGTACTGGACGGATTTTGATGAAACTTGGCAGTATTGTAGTTTATAAACCAGAATAGCGTATAGGCTATGAAGTATATTAGTAAAACAACATTTGCCAGGTCAGCTAGTGTACTATACATCGATACATCCTGTATCTGTTCCCTTGAATATTACTCGGTAGAGAAGCCTAATGTGTCCTGAGGCAATAAACCACACGCGGCCCACGGAAGCCACTCGACGAAACTGTTATGTTCACGATATGAGCCGTTAATGAACTTGAGGTATAAGGATGGGACGACATCGGTTTACCTTGATATCGATGCTATCATGTTTTAAGTGCCTCACAAATGGAATTTGCAGGATCGAATCCGACGGCAGGCGTAATGTTTTTTATGTGTCGTTTCCTATCCCGATTTGTTTCCTTTTATTTTAGATTATGTGTACGACCAAGGCCATAATCCATTCATTCATAATTTCTAACTCCTAA
The DNA here is from genome assembly GCA_012932125.1 of Conopomorpha cramerella. Classification (NCBI taxonomy): domain Eukaryota; kingdom Metazoa; phylum Arthropoda; class Insecta; order Lepidoptera; family Gracillariidae; genus Conopomorpha; species Conopomorpha cramerella. The sequence continues at coordinate 4,178 of SJJU01012640.1, forward strand.
CTAAGTTTTACTTTCTAACATTATAGGCAGGGACATAACAAGTACTTATCACATTATTAACCAAAGTTTTTTTCTCTTGAACCGACCGAATTTACTTAATCTAAAATATTCTCCGATATGAGCTCTTTACAAAAGTACACAGGAAACATAATGTGATTGTCGATACAATGCAAATTGCCCCATCCCTATTCCCAAGACGGTGGGGTTGTCGCAAAACGAAATTATCTAGCCGTGCTCATTACCTTTTGTGGCGCAGCCCCCTTATTACCTTAACCTGATAAATTCACTTTAACTTGGAGCGTGTTATCTCCAGCTACCCTGTCGCAATGTTGCGTGACTTCTGGCCCTTTATTGTGAGACATTGTTTCAAATCATACACAGTAAGGTATGTTGTAAGATAGATATGTATAAATATATGCGTAGAAGGATTAAGTATTTGAACTTTTCGCTACTTGAATGCTACATCGATTGGATTATATGAATGAATAATAAAAGTAATAATACACATTGCATATTGTATACAACACAAGTAAATAACAATCGTGTTGAATAATTTGTCTAAATAAGATAGAGTTCGCGGGTTCGACTCCCTCCTGAGGTTTTTTTAGTGACGAAGATTTTGTTGTATATTGTGGTTTATCTGTTGCATAGTCAAGCGTATAAACGTATATGCCCTTAGTAACATTTCAAAGCCGTCTTAAAATAACGATTACTACTTATTATCATAACTACATCAGACCTTTTTCATCGTAGTAAGGGATCTAGATTAGGATAATATTTAAAAAAAAAAACAATAAAATTTTCATTAATGCTTTACAAGAAAATGGCTTTGAAATGTTACTCAGTGCTTACATGTTTTTACACCTGATGTACAGGGTATGCTTATATTTGGAGACTTTGGAGTCCAAGGATATTCTTTGTTTTTAAATAAGTATTTTTAAATAAACAACTAAGAAATAATTCTGGTAAAAACACAGGAACAATAATTCTATTATAAATTTCGCTATAGGTTAGTAAGTTAGCTACCAAAGGAAAAACGCAACAGGTAGAACTTTGTATGTAGCCATACGTTTGTCACCTTACGCCATAAATACCGAGTCGGTAAATCATAGCGGACGTCTTCCCCGTGAGGAGACGGCATACATTGTGATGTCTGATGTTAGTCTAATTTATATCCTTGCTTCGTAGAAAAGTGGCGCTATTATGATATCATCACACGGACGCACTTCATGGTAATCGTTTTGCGTTGCTGAAAGTTGCTTGTCAAAGTGACACATTATATCAAACTATACGTACATACATTTATTGGGTATCGTTTGACGTTATTTTACTATTATTTACATTATTATTTTTGGTAGATACGTACATGTACCAACGTGAAGTTTAGTTAGTATGTAATGATTTGAAAACTAACTACATTTTTCGTTGCAAAGCATGTGCATCTATATTGAGCCGTTATTCTGAAAGTACAAAAAAAGTAAAAAAGTAAAGTTTTTTATTTACCCCACCTATCTGTGCGCACTGACGTGGACATGGTGGCAGCTACCAGCACGGCGAATATGATCACCTGCAAAAGGTTAAAGTATTGTTACTAAAAATGTTTCATAAAAATAAGTCAATGTATCGTAACATTTATCGTAAGATTCTTTTTAACTGTAAATATTTAAGGAAACTTTCTCAGTGTTTTCAATGTAAATGCTGTTTTTCAAGTACAACATAAGTTAGTGATTTAACTCAATAGTTTGTTATCAACACGATTCAGAAATTAAGGATTAATTGTCGGTTAAAAGTTCTCTTCAAAAGTTTTTTTTTAACACAGTGAACAAGCGTTTGTCCTGCCTGATGTTAAGCAGCGATTTGGTCTACGATGGAGCACACTTGTTCATTAGGTACCTATTCACTCGGATTTCTGCACAGCGCAGGAAACACAGACTCCGACAAGCCATTCCACATCCTGGCGGTTCCCACTTTGAAGGTAGACGTAAACCGTTTGGTTCGCGTGAATGGTAAGTCCACCATAAGTGGATGGCGTTTTGCCGTTCTCCTGCTTGTCCTATTGTAAAAACGCGATGGGGGTATTAGGTTATGAAACGCCGTAGCACACTCTCCAAAATGCTCCCGATAGAAGATAGATAGGCTCGCAACCTTGCGGCGATGCTCTAGGCTTTGTAGCCGAGCATCAAACAGCCTGTCGTCACCTATGAGCCTATGCGGTATTCTGGCATAGCGGTATTTAATGGTAGTTCTTTATTAAAAGAAAGGAAAGGAAACGTTTATTAGCTATAGAATAAATACAATAAACAAAATATATTATCAAAAAGCCTACAGCCAATACTGTGCTTCTGCCGCAGCTAAATGGTATCTGGTTCAGCGTGTGATTCTGGGGTTCGCACCCTCAGCGCTGATTTTAAGCCAGTACCAGAGTTTACTTGAATGCCATACCAATGTGATGTTTACAAAGGTAATCGAGCAGAGTTCACAAGGAGTTGCTACCATCCACAGGTTGGCAGGTGCAGACGTTAACTTCTATTTCAGTCAATTTCTCCATCACACGCTTACCTACATACAGTCAATCACGTTGTCAGTTCCTTTATTGGCTATGTGCGCGACGGTGGCGACGCGTAGCGTTTACAACATTTGCGGAAGCTGTCAAATTATAACAATGTAAACATTTTTAGTTTTCTTTGCAAATATAAATAAAATCTAAGATTAAAATAGTATTGTTGACAATATTGTACAAGTGAAATTTATTCAATAGTTTGTTAAATTAATATAATAATAAAAACCGGGTTTGAAACTATTACATATAATATTAGTTTCCAACCACAAACTGAGATAAAATGCAATAAATAAGTATTAGCCGAGCAACACGTTAAAATTTAACAACGCAACAACAGTCATGGCCCATTTCTTTGCTTTGATATTGTACTGCAATCAACACTTGACAGCTGATCATCCGCATTTGTTTCCGATTTCTACCGTGTTGTGCGCTGCGGTCGTTATCTCTCTGACACTACTCGCTTTGCACATAGCCAAGTTTTGTATTTATTTGGACTGAGTAAATTTTTAATGATCGTGCGTGAGCGATATTGAAAGAACAGATACAGATCTTACCGTATCTGCGTAGTGTGTGGTGCGCTTTAAGAAATCGTGACACCATGAGTACGTTTTTTTTAAGGGGGGGGGGGAGACCGATACTTTTTTTTTTGCTGGATATCTGTCACTGATCCTGTCGGCTCTCCTCTTCACCTCGAATACCGGGCTCTCTGTTATACTGTTTATCTGTAGTCATTATATAGACAGATAATAAGATTGTTTGGCCCTAACATCATAGAATCAAAACGAGATTAAAAATCTAAGTTTGACGGAATATAGTTTAAAACATATCATCACAAGGGAGCGGAAATGAAACTAGAAAAATGGTCGCCAAGAAAAACCCTAATTAAATTAATAAATAAAATTAAATTTATTACAAAAATAATTTCAAAACACTCCACTTTTAAATACTGTTGCACATTGTTTTCCCTTCCGTTTATGCCTTTGTGTAATTAGAATAATAGTCGGTGTATCGGTGTACATCTTCTTATCCAAAATATGGCAAAGAAGACAAAACCGTTTAATCATTGTGTATAAGGATTTTTTAAACTTAGGATTACATTTTAGGATTGCATGTCTACTTGGTCTGAGACCGAAGCCGATAGGATCTGACAGTCCTAGAGTGGCGACTACAGATACGCAGCGGAAAGCGCAGCGTGGGAAGACCTCCATCTAGGTAATCCGAGGATATTGTTAAGGCGGCGGGCCTACTGAAAGAGAACGATCATTAAGACGCAATTTGGGTGACGCCTATGTTGACATTATTACTAGTCTTAATTCGACGAACCAATTTGACAGTTCCTATTCACACAATTTTGTGCTCTGCTGCAATCAAGTGAGAGTATATTATACGCGATGACAATCTTTAAATGTTGGTATTCACTTTTCAGTTTAACTTACATAGGAATAAATCTTCATATTGTACGCATAGGAACTGTCAAATTAGTCCGTCACATAAAAAAAATTACTATAAAATAGTACATATGTCATCATCATCATCAGCCACATGACGTCCACTGCTGGACAAGGGGCCTCCACAATGATTAGTATGATCATTTTGGGATAAATGCCAATAATCGCCACGTTGATCGGTTGCAGGCGGGTTGGCGATTACAGTGGTGTTGTGGTTTAACTCACACAGAGCTGCCCGTCCTCTGGAGTTCTCTCGAATGCGTCTTAAGACCCCCACGACGGGAAATGTTGGACTGGTGTGGTGACACATGTATTCTATTCACCGTCACCACACGGCTAACATACGCACACGGCACGTATGTATGTACCTAATTAGTTATTACTAGTAGAAAGGAAATAGATATACATACCGTAAAGTTCTCTAAAAACACCACACCTGCCCATACCCACTCAAGCGGGCATCAATCGCAAGCGTACTGAAATAAAACGTACAATGTATATTTATACATAAAATAAAACCGAATGAAAGTGTTTGTGCACAGGTATTTAGGTGTAGTGATGGGCAAATTGCGGCGCTCCGGCTGCAGACACGAGCCACATGGCCCTCGGCGTTTACCGTCAGCTGTGTAGTGCGATAGTTACGTCTTGATACATTAATTTTGTCCTGGACTAAATTTGAATGTTCTAAAGGATGTTATTAGTAAACATTTATGTTTAGCATACTATAAAAAATAAAAAATAAATACACTTCACGCCTTTTAATCCCAAAGCGGGGTAGGCAGAGGTACTTGCTTAGTAAGCAAATGCCCACGGTTCACCAAGCGTATTTAACCCAACGTGACAGGGGGTGAGCCCATCGCCGTTATAGGGTTCACACACCTTGTTGTGTGCGGGTTTCATCACGATGTTGTCCTTCACCGTACGAGCGTTGCGTTGCGTACATAGGCTCTGAAAAAGAGACCCATTGGTACACGCCCAGTAGCCGGACTCGAACCCGCGACCTCCCGGTTGCAAGTCCAGCTGGACCACAGACGCTCTTTTTAGCATACTACTCGTATACTAGATAATTTTTTGTCATCGTTTATACTATCGTCCATATTCCTATACAAGTTGACAGATCCTTTGGATATATTATGCATATTAAGACACTTTTAGCCCGAGAGATGGGGTTAAGTTGACAAATTGTAATAATAAGTCCAAGGATATCCCTTATGTCGCTTTTTACAGTTTTTTTACTTGATGTTGGTTTATTATTATAGACAAATTTTACCAATAAACGCTGTGTAACTTATGCCAAGGCTATTCAACATCTACTAATTTTTTTTTCAGTATTTGACACACAACTGTAAGTAATTTTTGGTTAGTGGATACTTACCTAATACTTTGGAACGGAACGATAGTAATACCACGTTTATTGGTGCAAGTGTAAAATCATAACTTTTCTTAACGATGCCAGGTATGATTTATAAAAATAATTTGCTTGTTGAATTCATAATTCATAAAACGTACATATTTTAGTGATTAAACACAGCCTTATAGTTCTAGAACATTATTTTTTTTTATAAAAATCCATACTAAATATAACTAAAATACATTTTAATATTACAAGTATCTAAATCACTCACTCCGCGACCTGTCGATCAAACGCATCAACCGTTTCAGTGCGACCAAACAGGTAGGGTGCTTCACGAAGAGTTTTTCAGCGTCTGCGCAATTGTAATAATAAAACTGGATAATCTCGTGCTGTTTTAGCTTTAAGTTAAATAAAACATGTTTTTCCATATGGTTATAATATGGTTTTTAAATTACCTACCTATATTATTATGCAATGCTTTTAAGGTGATTGAATTTATTCCATTATGTCCAGCAGTGGGCAAGTATGGGCTGATGATGATGAATTTATTCCTAAATAGGGAATTTCCTTTGATGTTTTTCTGACAGATTTTCGGGTTTGTTTGGAAATAATGACAGTAATGACAGTTCTCAGCCCGAAAATCTGTTAGAATAAAACGTCAATGAAAATTCCCCATTATGTGACAATATATGTTGACACTTTTGACATAGAGTAAAACTTGGTAGTGACACGGAAGAACATGCACTGAACAGATTGCTCATGTAGTACCAAAGCAAAGGGGCGTGTCCGGTCTGTGTACATGGAGAGAAAACCAGAAAAAACGAAGAAAAAGCCGAAGGACCTTACGCAAAGACGTAGGAGAGTTTGTGAAGATATTTTCGCTGCTCATTTAGATAAATCATTAGCTGTCTAGAAAAATGATCACATACAAGCGGAATGATAGCCGGCCTGCGTGCGAGAATAGCCTAGCTTCCTTCATAATAAAAAGTTCCAAAATTAAACGGCAAGTCATATTTTCATAAATACTTGGAACCCATTGTTATGACACACTGCTGACATGTGTCTGGCCGGATTTTAATTGCCCATCTATTAATTGTCTCCCTATGACACTGGGAACAATCAAAATTGTGCACGGTCGGCCAAGAAACTGTTATATAACTTTCGATGACACTTCCTGTGTCACTCAAACATTTGTGACGAGTAAAAAATGAACCTTAATCTTTGATGACATTCATATCAGTTTCCACGTTAGGATGTTAGACCAGTTTCGTGCTCGACTGTACCTTTTCACAGTGACATCAGATTGCAATGGTAGGCGGTCTAAAAAAAGCAGCGCTCACCTTTGCAAAGTTATTCCGCCGGTGATAAATATTGACTGTCGTCGGGTAGCGATACGCGTTCCGGTCGCAGTTTGCGGTTGGATGCCTCGTGTGTCACGCGCCTTATTGTGTGGAACTGCATACAATGTTGAAGACAGATAGGTACAACACCCATATAGAAAAGGGTTTCAGGTAATGTGCGTACAACACCCAAATAGAAAAGGGTTTCTCAGGTAATGTGGTAATGTGAGAATTACCACTCCTTATGTGTGATATAAATTGTAACAATACAATACCCAGTAAAACATGTTTAACATGGGTCTAGTAAATTGGCCAGTTGTTCCTGAAATACGGGATAACCAGCGTTCACGGATATACTGCGTGTAAAAGGACCCCGAGCAATGATCTCTTAGATACGTTGTTGGGTTTGTCAATATGAAAAATTTTTATTATGGCGAAAATGCGGGGAAACGCAAAAAAAAAATTCATCTCCATACAAAATATTTTGCTAACTACTATTTTATGCCTCGGTAGATGACATTTTGTATGTATGGGGATGGAACATTTTTTTAATTTCCCCACAGAGTCACCATAGTAAAAATTTATTTATTTATTTAAGACACACCAACAACTTACGTACTAATAAATACATCATAGTTGTTCATATTGTCGACCCCAACAACGTTTCTAAGACCATTGCTCGTCCTTTTAAAAGGGTCCTTTCAAAAGGACCCTTAATCAAGTATTTTTTGGAATATTTTGTCCAATGCTACGCGTTGGTCTATTTCGGTCAAAGTATGGAATGGGGGCGTATAAAGAATCGTACCAGATCATATCAGAACCTTCCAGGAGTACGATAGTAATTATTGTGCAATGAATTGGCTATATATTATCGTTACCAATAGTAAGGGTACTTGTTCTTCTAAAACCCCATCTTTTAGATCAAACATACACAAACATCATTCTTGGTCACAAGAACAAGTCTCCAAAGATTCCGACCAACTCATTGAACATTATGGACGTGAGTTTATTACGTACATAAATGTATGTGTATGTAAATGTTTAGTGTATGTATGTATCTGTCTAAAAAGTTTGATCTGAGATTTATTTATTTATCTAAACAGTTTACATTAACAATACAGGTAAAACTTAATTCGTAGTGTAGCGGAAACGTAAGTTATACAAGTTGTAAAAATATTCTCCTACCTAATAGAACTCACAATAGGTACCATGGACTAATAGCCCAATTTAGTTTAATTTTCTTAACCTAACAGCATACAACTTGTAACAAACAATGCGAATTTTGTGAGTTCACCCATCATCACCATCATCAGCCCATACTTGTCCACTGCTGGGCATAGGCCTCTCCAATTGCACCCCACTGTGATCTGTTTTCGGCTTCTCGCATCCAGCTTCTGCCAGCCATCTTGCGTATATCATCAGTCCACCTTGCTTGAGGGCGTCCTACACTCCGTTTGCCGTAACGGAGAACTCGTTTGCCACGGTCATTGGTTCTACGGCTAATATGGCCGGCCCACTGCCACTTCAGTTTGCTAAAACGATGAACTATGTCGATGTCTTTGGTTCTCTGTCGGATCACATCACTGAGTTCACCCAGAGTACAGTTAGAGGGATCGAGCACTACAAAGGTCGCAAAATAATATTTCGTAGACTATATTATACCTATTGTCCATCTTCATGAATATTACATGAATACAAGTGAAGGAAGCTGACGTTCTTCCTAAAATAACACTTAACATGTATTAAATTAAACAAATTTCAAGAAGCACATCTAAATGCGGTTCAAGATAACACGTTAATGTTTTGATTACGCGCGTTTAATTTTCGGTGGAAAATTTTCAATTTGTAAAGTTGGCGCACCTGATAAGTAAAGTTGAAATGGGAATTGCCAACTTTTCGAAGATAAGCGGGAACGTGAGAGAATCTCGTCTAGAATTTTGTTAAATTAATTTCGGCTAGTGTCCTCAGGACCTGAGGTAATTTGAAGATAAATTTGAAAAGTTGTTTAACACTTGAGAAGCTTTCTCTATGATTATCGTCAGCGCTTGGGTGTAAGAGGAAAAGTTAGATAGGTATTATGAATACTTTGTGGTGTGGGTACATTATTTACTTCACTCAACATAACAAATTGCAGGCAAATCTTTGAAGAAAAGCGAAGTTACTAAATAGCTGCTTTTCTTGAGACCAATCAATATAGTACATAGTATAAAACAAAGTCGTATCTACTACTACGCAACGGTTTTTGATGCGATTTTTTAATATTTATATTTGTAGTGATCCACGGGAAGTACTATAATACATGCATAATATAATTGGACAATACTTTTATCAGCACCCGCGCGAAGTCAGGACAGGCCGCTAGTAATTTAATAAAACATATTCAACTATTGATGACGTGTGAAAAACCTTTCCTTCTTGCGTCATACAAGTACATACGACAGGAAAATTAATGTATAGGAGCCCTTACAAATTCTGGAGCCAATGACGTCCTTAGTCGCAGTCATCGATTTGTTTCGAGTCGATAACATCCGTCATTGTCTTACTTTGCTAAGCCACCACTGTACGGTGAGCTACAAAAGTGGTAAACAAAATAAACAAGTAGAATTTACACTCGAGCTGGGAACACCTGGCGCTCGGCACGTGCGTGTTCTGCATTCGCCTGTACTGTGCACTTTATGGGTAAATATTTACACAGAGTGTTTCTTTCCCGTTTTCCCAGCGTTTTGCTTAGTGACCCGAGATTTATATTATTTCCTGAGTTAGCTGGTTTAACTGAGGCTATTACCATCTGACCCTAACGCGAAGCCCAGAGAAAAGTGTCTAAAAGAGTAAAAACAAGTTCTTCTTTAAGAAGCCGTCGTTTCTCAAGTTCAATAAAAATATTCATGGTGAGATACATGTTTTGAGGAACGAGAGGTACCTAGGTGGTTAGCTGCCGTATGTTAGATTAGACCTAGGTATACCTACCCGTTTAGAGGCTTAGTTGGATGACTCGACTTGTAACGGAAAGATATTAGGTTACTGTCTGTTCTGACTTCTTGTCGTCGAAATGGGTATGTTTTTCAGATACCATAATCTTTTCACATATACAACGTTAAATCTAAAACGTTGGCAAAACTCGTGAAACTCACTCACCATAAATAAATAAAAAAAAAATACACTTCACGCCTTTAATCCCAAAGAGGGGTAGGCAGAGGCACTCGCTAAAGCAAGTACCCACGGTTCACCAAGCGTATTTAACCCAACGTGACAGGGGGTGAGCCCATCGCCGTTATAGGGTTCACACACCTTGTGGTTGCGGGTTTCATCACGATGTTGTCCTTCACCGTACGAGCGTTGCGTTGCGTACATAGGCTCTGAAAAAGAGTCCATTGGTACACGTCCAGTAGCCGGACTCGAACCCGGGACCTCCCGGTTACAAGTCAAGTGTCCGACCAACTGGACCACACACGCTCTTGCTCACTCACCATATATGTAAAAAAACACCTCATCATATAAAGCGGCAATGATCAATGATCGGTTAATTTTGGGACAAGTTATTCGATATCATGGGCTGAGTTAGTTCATAAAGATTCTGTTCACTTGACTGTTTGTCTGGTAGGGATATTACTTCATGTATGTATATTATTTGCCCGTTTAACATATGTAGTACCGTCCGCAAAAACGGTTTCCAATACTCACGCTACAGTAACCAGGTGCGTCAATTTTTTTTTTGTATAAACGCACCGTTTGGCAAGGGAATGAGGCGGCCGCGAGAGCTGCCAAATCGATAGTGAAACAATAGTCGGGGGTGCTCGTAAATACCTGCGTTTTATCGCGAACGAGGTGCTGCCGTGCTGCGATTGAACTGGCAAGAGTAAGGACACCATGGTAAGTTATCCTCTCTACCTGGTTATGTTGTAAATGCGAAAGTTTAGATGTATTCTTTCACGCAAAAACTGAACGGATTTAATGAATCTATACAATAATATAGCATATATATAATTCCCACGGGAAAGAGTTAAATTGAGCATAACACAGCAGGGTACATCTTATAGACTTATAAAGCTATTGTTTTGTAAGCTCTAGTGATCGTAATTTAACAACTAAGGCAATGATATCTGCGGACCTACTTCTTAAGCGTGTCAGAGGAGAATTTACGCAGGACTTTCGTTTCTATTTCTGTTACTAAAGTCATATTGTGTGTTCAGAGTATGTAAGTATGGCCTCTAAGCGCCTCTCGGTCTTTATCAGATCGTCGATGCACCTTGTTGGAGGTCTACGCACGCTGATACTTATACATCTCACATACATCAAGAAAACTCTACGCTCTCTCTATTTCACAGCTTCATCACTGTCACATTCAAACGCTGCACAAATGACGGTGAGCTACCTGCCACAAGCTGCTACTGTCCTGATAGTGCGCTTGGCGACTTGCCAAACGCTGTTTGTATTAATATGTCTGTAATAGACAATGGGAGCTGTTCAAACACACCATGGAAACTGAACGCTCGTTTAGGTTACAAGTGGGTAACAATCGTAAGTTAGATGGTAATAACCTATTCGGCGTGCTATTGCAAACCGCTGCTTTTCAATTTGGCAAACAATTTGCACTATTATTGCTTTCAATGTCCAATTAATTTTAGTTGCGTGTATCGGGGTGAGGATGGTGGTATGAATTTAAAAAAATGTTCCATTTGTAGGACC
>SJJU01012641.1:0-20209 GCA_012932125.1 Conopomorpha cramerella
AATTGCTATTACGACAGGGAACCATTCTCACGTACAAGTTCAAAGCAACACGTTAATAGCATATAAACATTAGCTCACAATCCCCTATTGTCGGGAAATATGACGTGTATGGCCGCTCTCTCACGTCGACCGACGTCATTCGCCGGCATAGCGTGAGTGGGGTCTATGGGTCCAACCCAACATTTATCTGAAAAGCTTCACAGGCGACAGTGACAAGTACTTCCGAGCCTACGCTCGCGATGTTTCTCCGTACAAACTGAACAATGGTCACCCTACATCTACTATCTCTCTCATTTACTACGGTTTGTAAAGTTTTCCGTTCTACTTTACCGATAGTGTGTGAGTGATGACGTTTCGAATACACAGTTATGCGCCTTATAGCTGTATAGGTCTTCATTTCAAACTAGGTCCATTTTACCGTGCAAATGTTGCGCTTGATACGTCTGTAACAATCTAAGCAGCAGCGCCCGTAGTGTACGGTGACCATGCTTTGTGGTAAGCTGTCAAGTTGTCATTTGAATAGAAACAGGGAAATCACAAAGGGTGCGGTACTATTCGATTGTCAAACCGTAATAATATCGAATGTGGGTAACGTGTAACTACATTGTTAATGGAATCGTTAATGGAATTGAGTAAGTTCTCAACAGTGTAAATGGGTTATAAATACAATGTAATGAGTAATACTACTAAGATAACATTTGCTAGTAACTATTAAATTGAATAATCAGAAATGATAATGCGTAGATCATCGTAAACATGGTGTCGATGATAGGACGAGGGTGAAGGAATGAGAGTTAGAAAGCGAACCGTGAAACCGGAAACCATAAAACGCTAATATTAACGAGACAACCATTCATAATGTGAATACAAACAATACGTCTCCACCAAAAATAAATTGAGATATGTTTTCACGGTGAAATATACACCGTGACATATTGCATAAACAAAGAACAAAATAGCAACAAATCGATTGCAGTCGATCGCATTTCCGAAACAAACGAACGCAGTAAAAACACGCTATCTATTACAAATCGCGTATCTGTATTGCTTTTTCGTTTGTTTTGCTGCACAGTGCAGATAAATTTCAAGTAGTGGCGGGCAAACTTTCTCCTTGGTACAAACGAGTACGTAATTATTTGTTGGGAAGCACAATACGTTGCGAAACATCGACTTTACATGCTCAATGTATAAGCACTCTTATGACGTAAGGGTATAGGGTGCAAAATTGAATTTGTGCCTGTGTTACCGTTAATCAATGAAATATTAGATTTTTTTAGTAACTAATATTAATTACACGTAAGTAATTAATTAATCCTTAATGTATCGAAATAAACACTATTATTTATTGCATAAGAATAGTTTGTAAACCAACATTCATTATAGAAAGAAAGAAGACATTTATTGGCGCACGAGCTAGGAGCACCCATCTTTGGTAGGTGCAAGTTTAGTGCGTATGTACTTTACATAACTACCAAAAAATAAAAGGCATTTTCCGTTTTAGGACATTGTGACAAATAAAATAAACAAAAAGATAACTAAGCAGAAAAATAACACACAAATAATAATAACTACATATAAATATATGACATACTACCGAGTCCTGTCTGTTGACAAGTACATAAGTGGGTGCCCCCATTTGTTTCGCTAGAAAAGGCTGTTTCTCAGGTATATTCTGCCACACGACACACGCGCCCGTTAGAAAGAAGCATTGTAGACTTTATAGTCTAGAAGACATATTATGTCTTCCAGGTTACTTCTATCCTGACAATCCGGCGATTGAGAAGTTTCCAGCCCATTGGCAACAAGCTATTTAACGTCTTACGCATGTATTGGAAACTAAAGCCAACATATTATTTACTCTCAGAGTAGTATGAAAAGAAGATTTCGCTGTATAAATATACTGATCCATGCCTTCAGCTTCCACGCGTATTTTAAAAGATTTATCGATTATCCTATGTCGACAACGTTGCATATCGGCCAGTAAATTTCAATACAAACTCAAAGGTTTACATTTAAAAAAAGTATTCATCAATGTATTCGTGACGTATTAATCACGGATTGCAGTTTTCTGATGGTGAGCTTTAAATATTTATTCGGATGTACGGATCTGAATGCATTCCGGTTTGGGAGCTTCGCATTCATAATTTGGCAATGTTTTTTTTTGCGGCGGCTCCGGAAAAAATGCAATTTTGACGGTTTTCACTACTAATGTACTAAGTTCGGTGATTGGATTACTTGTTTTTGCAAAGTTAAAACTAGTTGTACAAAATAGGCATGGATTAAATGTGTTTTTTTTTTTGTGAACAACTTAATTTCCTAATGCATCGACGGGCTTGTACGTGAAAATTTTACTATCCATACGTAATATAATTGACTTGCACTTTGTGGACCTTAGCCTGGACCTTCAATTCTAATTATGTGCGAAAATGGTGTGGACTAAATTGCATGTCGTTTAGTCTTTTATCACTAACTTAAAAATAATATTAAAGTTGTAGCTACGTCGTAGTAGTTGCTACGTGTGTACTGCCTCCGTAGCCGCGTAGACGCGTATCAGTCGAATTGATACAATGTAAAAAATTACGTACTACTTGACAACTTAGATAATCTCTTATCTATGGAATGTATTAGAAAGTGAGCGTAGTAATAGATAACCTTTCTAGGTAATAATATTTTTTATATATTGCTTGTAAATACTTACAAACCTGATAACTGAAATTGCTATCGCTTAGGAAGTATCCATCGAAACCAGGCACGTCAAACTGTTCCGAATTAGTTGAGCGAACTTGTGCCAAAAGTTTAATTGGCCCCTCAAAGCCAATATGTGAATATATCCAATAGTAGACCCAAATGAAAAGTGGTTTGGACACGATGTGAAATTTAATTTAATTAACCCTGTTTAAAGAACGGCTAAAAATCAAGTGGTCTGTGGTAAGCGGTATTGGATAAAATTTACTAGTGAAATGTTTATTTTCGAGCTTCATTATTTTGGCAGCTATAATGATTTATTTGTTTTTGATTTAAACTATGACCTAAATTGCTGCGTAATTCACTTACATTCGGAAGGGTACCAAAGTCATCCGTGCACTGTTAAATATTCTAACGGTGACAAATACTATGAGGTAACATTTAACCAAAACCAGAATACCCCTATTACGTTATTGAGCTGAGAATAGCTTTATCTGCTTGACATACTTGTGACGTTCCATGAAATATGTTTGTCTGATAAGCCAGTGTTATCTGCTTATCCTATGTAGAGATTGAATCTCCCAAGTGACTGAAGAACGAGCGAAGATGAGTAATGATTGACTGGCTTCACGGGTTGGTTTTCAATGTTAATTAGGTGAGACCATACTACTTGCTACTTACCAGTGGCGTGCACTAGCTTTTACGACAAGGTAGGCAGTAATCCCCAAGGGAGGGTTGACTATGACCTATGTATAGGTAACTTGTATTTGCGAAATAAAGGTTCCTCCATATCAACTCACCCACAAAACACAGGACCTTTGTTAGCCTATGTCGTGAGTACAAAAAAAAGATCTAGCAACAACTCTATTATTAGGTCGGGAAGCCAAAATACTAAGGTAGGAAGTGACTTTTTGCCTATATGGTGTGCACGCCACTGCTACTTAACTATAAATGCAATATATTGTGACATGTCAAAATGTGAGTATTTGATGTAACTTAATTATGAAAAAAACTACCAACTGAACGGGTTTACAGGAAACTTGTTAGGGAGATATATAACGTATTGAATATGTATTTTATTCCGAACTTCCCTCAGATATTGTACCTGAAAAAACACGGGTAACAACGTGGGGTACTGGTGGTTTTATAAGTGAGAGCAAACTGTCAACTAAAAAAGTACCATCGGCCAGTACACACTAGCTTTAGTAGTAGAAATGTTTGCGTTAAACATTCACGATTTAAGTTTTGTCCCGGGAAATCACAGCTTATGAATTCCCAGTCTGAAGAAACTGAATAAAAAAACGAAAGTAAGAATGTAACAGAAAGCAAATGAACGTAAAAGTACTTGTCTTGCTTTACACAACACGATTTCCCGTTTGTTTCGGATGAAATTGAACGAACCAGCGTCGGCATCGAGTGAAGGCAACTCGACTAAGGAAAATTAAATCTTCCTCTTAAAAGAAAAATACAACAAATGGTTCTTACTCGAGTCGAATATCAAATAATGTTTGTATTGTGAGGGTCCTTCTACAAAGCACTCCGATTACTTTAAGTTGTAAATGTCATCTTAGAAGTAAATACTAGCGGTATTATTAGAAAACGTGGTCTATGATTTGTTCTGCTCTTATTCTTTACGTTGGCAAACGACAATGAGTCGACATGAAAATTTGTAGCAGTTCTAAAGTTATAATACCTAAACTGCGTGTTAATGGAACCCGAGTAATGGTCTTAGAAAAGTTGTTGGGCTCATCAATATGAACAAATTTTACTATGGCGAATTTTTTTTTCAACTTCATACAAAATTTCTTCTCCCGAGACAAAAAAATATTTTATTTAGTATTTTGTTCGAAAACGAAAAAAAATTTTTTATTCTCCGCATTCTCGCCGTGGTACAAATTGGTCATGTCGACGAGCCCGACAACGTTTTTAAGTCCATTACTCGGAGTCCTTTTACACGCAGTACTGCAGTTGTGTTTGTGTATCAATTATTCTATAAAATGGACAAAAATTACAAATTGACACTCTAAGTTAAGTAATAATATCGTGTTTACATTCATTTTCTTACATTACTGCACGTAATAATAACAATTACCGAATCAAAGCGTTATTTTAATAAGCACACGTTTATTGAATTATTCACATCGGCCGGCAACGCCTTTGATGTTCAATTTTCACATGAGTTTCCCTCTTATATAATCACTCCAATACCATTTAGAATACACTGGATAAGGTCTGAAATGGTATTAGGTTCAGTACAATTTACAAATATTTATCAAGAAGTATTTATCCTAAAAGTACAGTTTATTTTTTTACAGTTTTACATTGTTTAGCGATGGATTAGGCGGGTTAGGTACTTGTCATCCTTACAAGTTAATACACACATACTTCCATACAAGTTAATATTACATCCTTACAAGTTAATACACACATACTTTTCAGGGCTTTTAAATCCCAAAGCGTTGTAGGTAGAGGCACTTGCCAAGCCAATACTCACGATTCACCAAGCGTATTTAACCCAACATGCCAAGGGAGACCATCGTCGTTACATACAGAGTTCACACACCTTGCGGTGTGTGGGTTTCATCAACATGTTGTCTGTCATAGACATACATAGGCTCGTTGCGTACATAGGCTCCGAAAACGAGTTCCATTGGTACACGTCCAGTAGCCGAACTCGAAACCGCGACCTCCCGATTGCAAGTCAAGTATGCGACAAAGTTAATTTGTTCAACCAATCCCTCATTTTGAATTAAGATACTATGAAGTAGAGGGATAAACACCTAATGTCTTCAAATGCACTGTTGTTTGTATCTCCCTGCTACTGATCTATTGGCAGCTCAGTCAGTATATTTAGCAAAAATAAATTAATGTCTATGTCTATATTCTATAACCGACCTCAAGAAAAAGTTTCGTCGGTATTTTTTTTTAGGTTTATACCTCAAAAGTTTTGACTTGGTGAACCGATTTGGATGATTATTTTTTTATTTGAAAGCTAGTGCTTCCCGTTCAGCCCTTTTAAATTCAGTTTAATTCATAAGAAAACCACAAATCTGTCGAAGTATACTGATTGAAATCGGTTCTTTTTTCTTTAAAAGTTTTTTTTATAATTATATCCCCAAAAGTTTTTTCTTTTCGGCAAATTGAATTATTTTTATTCTACAAAACAGACGACAAGATATCCAAATAAAATTTGTCAGTTTAGTTAAGTACTGAATTATCTATCTTATTCGCGTGCACAAGAATAGAAAGACAGAGAGAATGTATTAAATGGGAAGGTCTGCAGTCGCTGCATAATCACTAACAACTTCAATAACACTTGACCGGTAAACTATGGTATAATTCGGAACGCGTGCGAAAACCCGTTTCTTGGAATGGATTTAAGCAGATAAGATAAACGCTGGAGTTTCAGGTTCTCATTATAGTTGGTAAAGTGATATACAGTACTTGGATAAAGTTATAATAAGATAGACAATGGATAAGTCTGCTTTCGTAATAGTAGTAGTTTAATAGCAATAATTTTGTTATTAAGTCAATTTTCTTTCCAATAGTATGGTAGTTTTATTAGTCAGTTCAATAATAGTTACAAAAAATAATCACTGTCGATCTGAATCTGTAATTGGATAAATAAACAACCAACTATTTACTATTCACTATTTAACTAACACATCACTATGTACTAGTTTATATCAAGGGTTACGGAAACGAAAGAAACTTGCGCGCTTTTTGTAAATGACTAAAATATATGTAACTTGCTTTGGGATTAAAAAGACGTGACTGATTTTTACTTCTAATTTCGACACATCCGGTCTGGCAATTATCACCCGGCAGAACTGATGTAGACGAACAGCGTACTAATCTAGATGGTACGTAATCAGGATCAATTTACTCACAAGTAATATATTCAGATCGTCAAATACCCTCTGTCCCACGGTCAATTCTCGGAGATCCTCCCCAGAGACGTAGGTGAGTGAGTCGGAATGGACAACGCTTGTAGTACACTCGTGCACAAATGTGCTTCCTGGTAAACGTAAGTTCTACTGATATTACTACTTTTTTTGTTGTTGTATATTCAACGACTTCCACAAAGAAAAACGCACACACACGCTGTTTTTTTTTTCGGGTATATCAACATTACTTGGCAGAATTGTCAAAACTTTTTGAAAACATTGATAAACCAGACATTTTGAAGGGGTACGTTTTGTTCGGGTATTCCATGACTGTACATGTAAACTCGGTAAAATCTATACAGCTGGCTGACTATACAATATTCATCCTTCGCAATTATAAGGTAGGTTTACACAAAGGCTCGGTGTCTGTCTTCATGACTTCACCAATGTTGATTGAGCTGAGTTACATTAAAACAACCTTGAGATGCTAGCTCATGCATACGCTACGTAAGGAAAACATCTTCAGATAGTGCCTTAGGCTTCAGTGCCTCACTAATTGGACCTGGTGCCTATAATATTGAGGATGACAGGTTGGAAAGGTAGTGCATGTGATTTATTTGTCGATTTAAACTATTTGGAGATGAACGTAATTATGAGTATACGAGGGTTATACTCAAAGTTCTTAGCCACTTGCAAACCAATACATTTAAAAATAAATAAAAATTTTGAAAATGGAATTCTTCGCCAATATTCTTTTCTTTGTTAAGTCTTATTTTCCAATTCATGATTGGCTGTTCATGACGCTGTACTGGCACCTACTTTAATGTACTGAAGTGAAAGTTGGGCATGGCAGAAGACGCATAAAAGTAAAGTCAATTCCGTAGAAGTGCGGTTCTTGCGGAGCATGAAAGGCGTGACATTCAGGGATAGGATAAGGAATAGTGTGATAAGATAAAGTTGCGGTTTGAAAAAGATATAGTGACCAAGATAGTCTAATAAGTTTTTGTTTCAAATAACAGTTTGGCCTTCGTATTATGTTATCTAAATCTCTAAAAAAATCTATATCTATACTAAATTTATAAATGAATAGCCAAATATGTTGTTCAATGCATAACTCTAGAACAGCTGTCCAATTTTTCGGTTTTTTTCTGTGCGAATAAAGTTTATGAAAGAAAAAGAAAAGAGAATTGCACGGGAAATTATGCTAATTCGAAAGTAATATTCATACTTAAGACAGGACAACGTCGGTCAGGTCCACTAGTGATTATATAAAAATCTCTCTCAAGAAATCCCTATCTCCCTTAGTCACGGCATCGTGGGTGAACGGCTCGGCCGATTTTGCTAATTCTATTTTTTGTTGTGTTTACTGTCAGGCGAAAGAGCTTATGAATAAAAAAATAAGAAAATTGCACTTGAAATTTTGCTCGTCCTATCATAATTCCTATTAATAATTATCTGATAATCAGTATTCTTAGTAAACATAGGACAAAGTTTATGGTAACCGTTGGGCTTAAATAAAAATTGTCTCCTTCGTGTAAAAATAAACCTAGAGGTGGTGGATGGAGATGCAGTGTTCAGCTCCGTCCTGAATTCATCCATTGATGACCTGAAGAATGGCCCCAACTCATCCATGGATTTCTTAATGGCGTCCATTGTGTAGGTAGATGCAGTGTTCAGTGACAATTGCTAGAGTTTTTTGTGGTAATTGTCAGATGTGGATTTGTTTATGGGGTATGTAATACCCCATAAACAAATCTAATGCTTATACCTCTAATACTTATATAAATTTTACATGTGCTTATTATATAAATTTACAAATTACTAGTTATTGACTTCTACACATAAAATTTAATATAAATGTAAAATTAATTGAAATTCAATAAAATTTATGTAGAGCAAAAATTGCGTGTCACTTCTTTGACTACCCTCAAAGAAAAAAAATGTTGATGCAGAAATAACTGAAGTGTAAGCAGCAGATCTCTGTTACGTCTTCCAGAGGGGTAGTTGACAATCACTTTCCACTTATCACGGTCATGGCATACTTTTTTTGGCTTCTTTCACATTAATAAATAAACTTCTATTCATGCAATCATGTCCACACTTGATCTTCATTTTCCTTATTTTGTAAAGTATTCATTCGAAGATGCAACGGTCGTTATTTTCGCGGTGGAGGAATGGTTTAAGCAATGATATCTTGGTATTTTTGAATGTGAATAAAAAATTTAAAAATATGCACGTTCCGAGTTATGGTTGCCGATTTAAAAATGTCGATTCCGAATTTATTACTATACGGCTGGTGTACAGGTGGTGTGAAAGGAAAACTTTCTACTCATTACTATAAGCATGAAAATTTGTTTGGATGGATGGATGTTTGTTACACATGTACAGCCGATGTACAGCTTATCTTGAATAACCTTTGATACTAAATGATACATATATCCTATAGTAGAACAAATGAGTTTAATAGTAATTACCTACTAGTAGCACTTGCATATCGATTACAATAGTATATAGTATAATTATAACCAATTTGTCCTGATTTAATTACATCCGATTTACGTCCCATAATTACATCATCAAATCCGGCATAATCCCTTTTATTCGCAAAGCGGAATAAAGGCACTTGCGAAGCAAATGCCCACGTTTCACCAAGTGTATTTAACCCAATGTGAACCCTATCACCTTGTGTTATGCTGTTTTCACTAAGATCCTTCACCGTATGCACTGAAATAAACACCGCTAGTACACGCCTAGTTTCAAACTCATAATTTCCCGATTGCAAGACTAAATACCCGACCACAGCACCACATCTGACGCTCCAATCAACAGTTTGTAGAATATACAAAAGTTATTCAATTTGTTGACTACAATAACAACACAACAATACAATTGTTGTGGTCCAATTTCAAACCAAACAACTCAGTAAGTTTCAGAACTACCGAACCCAAAAAACGCATCGACATTTCTCCCGTTTTCCGCAGGGAAAATTCAATAAGAAACTGTCAGTGGAATAAAGTCGTAGCTAATACGTTTATTTTTTCGTATTCTCCGTTCACTTGGACCCTCACTTTAAAGTATGGAATATGTAAATAAGGTTCAAGAGTTTTTGTAGCTTGATCTGCTCCCATCTATAAGAGCGTCCCAGACTCGCTAATCAGGTGAAGTAAGTTTGCGCGGTTTGCGAGTAATATCTCCGGATTTCAGCCTTAATACCGTCTCCTTGGCTTCGTTCTTCCAATATTCGATAAATGCTAATTCAACCAAAAGCTGGAAAAGTCGGCGCTCGCCGCGCTTTTTGCCTCAAAGTTGCATCTCCGGTCCGCCCGTCGACTGAAGATTTGCTTCAAACCAAAGATTATTATACAATCAGATTTTTCAACGGGACTTTCAACTGCAACAAAAGATACGGTAATTTAATTTTCTATCTTTATAAAATGTCCATCACCAAAATTGCTGAGCGATTCACAGTGTGACTACTAGAATCCATTAAAACAATCTTTGTGCTGGGCGTCGTCATTTGATTTTACTTTATCTTGTATGAGTTATGTATGCTGATGTCTTGTCATGTCATGACGCAACTCATAAAATCAACTAGCTTACATTTTTTCTTATAAAAACGCGGCCCATAAAATAAAAGTAAATATTGAAATTACGACAATAAACGAACATCCTACTGTACAATTTGGGTTACAGCCAAACACTATACAGGTCGTATATAAATAGAAAGAGACTTCCTTATTACTCAATTTGTATTATCCCGGGGACATCTGTTCCGGCGGCGACCCTGCTCAACCTTTTCCACGTCTCCGATACGGCTTGTCAATCCTTTCGTGCAGTATTTTGTTGGTGCTACTTCACGTGTATATTTCCTCGTGCAAGAAATTCAATTTATTACGATACCTTTTTTTATCATGAATGTACTTAGTAACTCGAAATAGTTCCACAGAATGTTGTTCACTGAAGCACTCGTAACTCCACAGCCAGTTCGCACAGCCGATCACTTTAGGTTAAGCGACATGGAGGTAGTTGAATTGGTGACCGTTTCTAAGTAGTTATTTTCTGAACGCAACAAATTTTGCAGGTACCTACTATGAGTGTTATCCAGTACTATCACTAGCCACGAGTGCGCACAGTTTTAACAACTGGGTTAAATTCTAGACAGTATAAGAAGACTTAAGTGGACATACTGAATTGTTCAAGACCTCGTAGAAAGGGATTATTGCCAATGCAACGTGATAGAAGGAGAGTCCTTACAGGGTTCACAAAACTTGTTTCATAACGATGTTGTCTATCAATGTCATGAGAGCTGCGTTGCGAACATAGGCTCAGAAAAAGAGACCCATTGGTACACGTTTACTACAGTAAGGTATCCAACCCACATCCTCCCGATTGCAAGTCAAGTACCAAACCACAAGGCCACAGATGATCTAGCTACGCTATGCTACATTTCTTTACAAATATTTTAAAGAAATATTAGTTTTATATAAATATCAATTTCATAAAGACACCTCGATTCGCGCGAAAATGACAAACGGAATACTTTCGAAGACCGCCTTGGTCGTTGAATTCGAAGAATCTATTTCTATCAGAGTCGATATCCACTCCATAAAAATAAAGATTGTCATCCCTTCTTTCGACGTTTGTGAAAGATACTTTCCTATCTTAGGGCCGTTTTTTTTCTTTCCTTGTAAGTTTTGTGCAAAGGACCCGATCCCTTCTCAGGTTATTCAAACTTCACTTCTTTTGATACCTATACAGAATGTTGGACACTTTACTGTTCATCGAATGGGACACGTTTCGGATTCGTCTTTACGACAACTCGGGTACGTGACGAAATGTAATTTGCTATTATGAAGATCATTCATGGACAGTTTTTTTTTATTGAATCACATGTTTTATTTAACGAGCTGGTCGATGCCAGACTGCTAATAAAGAGGCTAGTTTTCTTTTTTTTACAGCATCCTCAAAATCAATACCTCGTAAACGAAGTGTACAGTGAATCAATCTGTTTTCAAGTCATATAATCAAGTCATATAATCGTAAAGTGTCAGTGAATTCCCAATGTAATTGAATACTTACAAGACTAAAATATATTTACAGGAAGACTACACTCATTTTATTGGTAAATAACGAACCGCAATGAACATAGACCCGCTGAAGAGTCGACATGATTTACCTTCGTGCTATCTCTATCTTATTCTAATGTGATGTCGTTAGTAACCGGAATAACAATTTACACCATGCATTTACAAAGCTCTCATTATTTTTTAATATAAATTTTGATAATTCTACCGATGAACATATCGGTAGCACGCTTGTCTTATTGCCTTTTTTTAAACGTTGATACATTTTCTACACATAGTTATATTTGCAGCAAACCTCATTTTACTACCTACCTCCGAAACGCACCTGAAGGTTTGTTTTTTTTTTATTCATTCAGTAAAATTAAACGCGCCCGTTACTCTTATTGATAGCTCCCCACTCCCCTACAGTCGATTTTATAGTGGCCATCGATTATACCCTAAGCTTTTTTCACTTGGTTGTGCCATTTACGCGGCAAACGTGACATCCGTGAGTGCGGGCCTCCACGGGCACTTGCGACGTTTTTAACATTGTTTTAGGGACGTTTTATTCAAATTGACGAAATAAATGAACACTCCCCTTCTTTTTAATTTACGTTGCGACGATGTGTGAATCGTCACGTCCGAGTCACGCTCGGTTCTTACCTTTGAAGCTGTTTTATTGTGTTTCGGTTTTAAACATTTTTAACCTACTTCAAAAAAGGAAGAGGTACTTCTGAGCAGGAGACGGACATAGAATACTTATTATCCCGGTTTTGTGGGACGCGTCGCTGTATAGGTATATGGTCTTATAGTTGAGTATGAAACCGCGGGGCGTCCACTAGTATATATATACAAAAAAAAGTCGTATTATATAGTTACACTATTTATAGCTCAAGAGCTCTTGAACTGATTTGGCTGAAAATTAGTGGGGACGAAGTTTAATACCAGGAGAAAGACATAGGATTATTTTTATCCAATTCCTGTGGGACGCGTCGCTATATATCGCTATATATACGCTGTCGCTATATGTTATAGTTTTTATGAAGTTTCTGAAACTAGGCGAACGAAATTTCAGGGCGTCCAGTATTATGCCTTATGTTTGTTCGCCAACCATTTCGTCGTTTTTTGACCGATTTTGATGAATATAATTCAAAGGTGGGCCCATAATAAGTAAGTCAGGGTTTGATATTGGCAGACAAGAAACAAAAAGGGGAACTTTAAAAAATCGTATGCACGGGCGACTGATAATGGTTGAATCCGGTTCGTTTTTCTTAAAACTTATAATTTATGAATAAAATACTCTATATAACTACACACACACACTACAACACAAGTTTATCATTTGATGGGTTGATATTTGGAATTCGAGAAATGATTATATTTAAATAGTATTGGTAAAAACCGACAGTAATTATGACATTAATGACATAATCCGAAACCATAACTGTCACTAAATATTACCCATTGTTAGATTAGAAATCACCAAGCGACATTTCACTGAATGATAAACGATTTGACTACATAAATATCGCTTTAAACGTAAACCAACAAAACTCGACCCGTTATCAAATTATGAACATGGACTGTATGTACCAAACAGTATACTGGCAAAGTCTCAAGAAATATCGACTCAAAAACTCTTGAAGCGAAGATTTGCGGAACATCAAATAACTACCAATGTAAAACAATCTCCACGGAAAAAGAAATTCGAACTTAAACGAGGTCTCGAGTTTACAAAGTATGCCACATGACTCCTCATTCTCCAAAATGTTCATGCAATATTACACTGACAATCTTTATTGACACTCCTATACTTCGCATCGTATGATTTATCGAGAGCAGTTTAAATTGGTCGTGTTCAATTCGATAGTCCACATACGTGTAGTGAACGGGTCGTGAACCAAAATGGGAAACGAAATATCGTGAACTTTTCTTTCAAATAACGCTCACTCTGAGAAAGCGCGTTTTATACGTAGATTGTGTATGCTTCAAGACGGGTTGGTGGGCATCCTACAAGCGCATGTAATCCTATTACGACCTGCACAGTATTAGTCTAGCGGCACAAGGGAAATATGTTTGAAAGATAATATGAAGCAACTAAAACGGTCTGCAGTTACGGTTTTATTCCAATGGAGGATCCATTGGATCAATTAAATCTGTCTGTTTGGTATACAGATATTATACAACTTAAGCTAACGTAATTTATGCTAATGCCGAAAGATTACAATATATTTATGCTTTGAAGATGGTGAATGGAGTGAGATACTAGCATCCTTATTTCTTCTATTCCCTGCTGAGTTTTCCTACCTCAGTGGTGGATTGTACAAAGCAAGGTATTCGTAAAAAAAATCTAAAGCCCGTGACCGATACGGGTTACTAAAATGTGCATGTGTCGGATGCGTTAGCGGAGCGTATTTTTCCGCCAGCCACCGTTGTTTGATGTATAACTTTGAAATGCTATGTTTGTGTTTACATTGCCCGCTAGGGGGCGTAGCAACGTGCATGGCTTAACATATAGATAACTCTGCAACAAAGTCGACTGGAAACAATTGACCGAATTGGCATTTAATGAAAACAGGTGAATGAAAACACCAGAATTGGCCTAGCGGTTGAATAATTATCGATTGTGGATTCGACTCTAAGTGCACTCATGTGCTAGTGCATCTTTATTTTAGAAATGCGTGAAAAACGCTCGATAATTACCAACATTATTTTTTTATGAAAAAGACTTTCTTTTATGAAATGTTCAAATTGGGTCGATTGACCAAAGTCTTCCAAAAAAAGCTTAAACTCTAAAAGTAGCGTAACCTACGCTAACTTACAGACGTCACCGAAAGCTATGTTCACCCTACAATAAAATATGTACTTGTGTTTGTGTTTGTAGGAAGGAAGCTTAAGAAGCTTAAATTCATCATTACATTGTTTTTCAAGTAGACCAATTACAATCATTACCTCAAAATTCATTAAAAGCCGAAAAGTGGGTGGGTAATATTAAGAATGGAAACAAAACAACGAAAAGATCACTGTTATACTTCTCGCTAACAAAATTGAAATCCATCAAATATTAGGAAAATGAATGATTCCCGACTTGGGAATATATCTGATTGAAATAATGGTAGAATAATACAAAATGAAAATAGGTACGTAGCTAGCTAGCGTAGGTATAAAGATAATAAATATTGTAGGTAGGTACACATGAACGGGCCAATTTTTAAAACACTAACTATTTGTAGAGAATCTACGGTTCCCGAGATCATTTTACATGAGGCGTGTAATACAATATGTCCTTCGTAAAGGTAATACACCAATTACTGGCAGGAAAAGGTATTTTCTCTAAATGACCGTAGGGACTTCGTGTGTTAGGGTAAACTGGGAGTCATTAATTAGAGTGTATGTCTTTACCTTTGCGAATCTATCAATGTTGAGATAGATTCGGTACAACGTATTATTATTTTAGTTGTTTATTGTTTACACGAAATGATGTAGGTTTATGATTCCAATAAGGGTATAATATAATGTTGGCGCTAATATCGGAAGTATACAGAAACTAGGTTTAGTTAGAAGAAACCGCTCTAGGCTAAGATCGTCTTTTGCAATGATATCATAATGTTATATTTTTTGCAATGTTACAGTACACATAAACAGCATATATAATAATTCATTCAAACATTTGATGAAGTACTCGTACGTGGGCAAAAAACTTACATTGTTTTATGAAGTAAGTACATTACGGTACGTGATCTTAAGTGTGCTGAACAGAACGAGGACGTTATGACCTTCAAGGACAAATTCAAGCCTGCCAATTGGGACTTGCTTAGCTTTAATACCTCGGACCATAGAGTTAGGGAGTGACAGCATGAAATTTATATTTTTTTATTGTAAATATAATATTCAAGTACTTACCTATAAAATTATTACGTAACCTTTATAAAATAATAAAGGATGAGCGAAGCCGACGACGGCGGAGGCGTCTCAGTGGAGTCCCGAAGGCGCCATTGTGATTTCAATATAATTGATATTTCTTAGAAAGTGAGCACCTAGTGGATAGAAATATAGGCCTAGTTTCACGTCCTCTGAGGTTTGACCTAGGTACCTCTGTATCAGTCTACTTTTATAGTAGGTAGAACATTTCGATTGCCCATTACCTACTTATTATGTGTACCTACTTGTAAAAAATATACCTACCTGTTCTCTAAATGTTGTTCTATTACATTTTAGAAAATTATTCCTGACTATATACTTTCTAACAATCGACTTTCAAATAATTTAAATATTAAATAAACATATTCGCTGGCATTTAGTAGACGTAAGCAGGAGAAATAAAATCAAGCGGAAAGAATAGAACTAATTTCATGAAACCCATTGCTTATCTGGAAGAAATCGCTATGAGCCATAAGGTCTGCTTTTGAAGTCAACCATTATCAATTGTGCATATTTTCTAATGTCTGAAGAATGCAATGAAGAGTAAGTTATTCATTCATTCACGATGACAATGAGTTGTGAAATGGAAGTTTCAAAATACAAACTGTTAAGTTTATTTTCAATGCCAAATAAATACAAAACAAAGTCGCCTAACATCGTATGTCCCTGTGAATGCTTAGATCGTTAAAACTACGCAATTGACTTTCATGCGAAATTTTTTAATAGTCAATATCTGTGTTGTTAAAAAAAAATTGCCGGCTCACCTCACTAGCTGAAAACAACCATAAATATAATAGTATATTTATCAACCGCATTACGGCTTCATCATCATCAAGTCAGCCCACTGCTGTTATCTACTGCTGGACCTATGTCCTATGCCTATATTCAGCAGGGCTTATGTATATGAAATTTCTTATCGTTATTTTGGACCTAAACGTTACTAGTACCTATTTATAGAAGTTCGTAAACATAACAAAAACGAAGTGTTCTTCAAAGTTTCAATTAAAATGGCATCTGGGATGGAAACCATCCGCTATAATCTCTCCAATAGGGCGGCACTTTTTGAAACCAATTAAAGTTAATAATCCCTTTACCCGAAGATGCTTCAACAGAAAGATTTAGGACGATAACAATATTTTCATAAATTACCATTTCTATTATGTCCCTTCAACTAGAACGTTTTTTTTTTTTTATATATAGAAGTCTCTGTCATTTTTTACCTTTTACGCAAATTTCACTGCACGTAAAAGAGATTGCCACGAATATAATTTGCTATTTTTTACTTAGATGTTGGTAAAAGTTAATAAAAACGTTTTTAATTTTTATTGAGTGGTTCTACATTATTCTACGGTTACTTAGGTACATATATACATACATACATACACTTCACGCCTGTCTCCCAGAGGGGTAGGCAGAGACTACAGATCTCCATTTGTCACGGTCCTGACATACCCCTTTCGCTTCATTTACATTCATACATCTCTTCATACATGGCCTTCGGTTTCGAGTACTTTTCACGCCGACGTACATATATATGTAAGTATTATTGGTAGTAGGAGTTAGGGTAGGTACAGCTCTGCTGGAGAGGTAATTAATTAAAACAATTACAGATTACTATCTAGTTGACGTCCGACATGGCCGTGTATTGTGCTATTTGATCCGATCGTAGTAGCTGCAAGTTGGGCAAAGTGGATCTCGCTGTCTCTATCTTCTTGCATCTCTTTGAGCAGGAGAACAATACACTGCGCGCCCACCTTGCTGGGAGCACGCTACGAAAATTGCACCAAAGCAAGGGACTACCGATAGGACGACAGTCGCGAGAAAGATTCCCTTCCCAGAACTTTGATACTATTAACACTTTAACTGTTTTCCGGACAGTAAACGGCTACAGTCGTCATAACAATAAAAAATCTATTGTGACTTTTTTACTGCCCGCCAATGTGTTAATGATAACCTGAATCTTTTATTGTCAGCGACAAACGACAGACTAGACCACAAACAACAGACGTAAAATACAAGTCGGTTTTGTCTATCCCCATAGAAAGAAAGAAATACACTTTAAACCGTTTAATTACAGAGCGAGGTAGGCTGAGACGCTTTGAGAATTCACCAAGCCTATTTAAACCAACGTAATAGGATATCTACACAATAATATGTAAGTAAGTTTATCATATGCAATTCCACTTCACTACAATGTCGGCCGGGATGCTTATCCTAGTAGCCGTAGTTTTACGGTATTTATTCCTACTTGCAAGCTGAAGTTTGCTATTTCTCATCTGCATAGCTAAATTGCAACTGCCTGTGCCGCACCTAAATTCAACTATCGCTGCAAGTGAGGCGTTTAGGTCCCACAGGCGCTTCTATACCCTTTGTTGCCGGCAGCACTGGCATCGATTAGCAATACAATGGTGATACAAGGCCCTCCACCGATAAGGCATTCCACCATAATTGAGTATGTCCATCCAGTAGTGATGCTATTGTAGTTTGGCAAACTATTCAAGAGAAACCGGTTTATGACACGGCAAACTATACACTCTGTCATAGATCCGTCGATCTTTGGCTCCACTGCGAATTCTATTGGGTGCGGATCTACGGGGGTAGGTATCTATTCCAATCAAAGTCGACGAAGATTGGCCTGGATCTCGGTGTATACCTGTATTCGTAAAGTACATAAAGTAAAGCAAACAGAAGTTCAAAGTCTACGTAGGTAGAGCGATTTAGGTTTATTAAATTAAATTTATTTTCGCCACTTTTATCTAAAATTACGGACAAAAAGACGTAGTTGCAGCGGGTACAGAATAGTCCTGTTTTACACCAAAATCATAATTATAAGAACACACTCCATTTTATAAATTCACTGGAAGTTTAAAGTTCGTAAAAGTTCGTAAAAAACGTACATCATAATATAATGTATTTCAATAATTGAGACTAAGTACGCGAATAAAAATCGCTAGCCAGTCATTATAATAAGACGCACCAGCAGTTATAATTCTAATCAAATTTAATTGTAACGACAATAAATCATGACAAAGAAACGAGATTAGCATTTATAATGATGAGCGAAGTACACCAGTCAACGTCGCATGAATAATAGGTGCCGTTAGTACATAGAATGGCCCGCGTACATACCCCACCAGTCTATTTCAGCGCACTTCTATTTAAATCTATAATTATAATAACGGACTGAAACTTTCAGGTCGAACGCTTGTCGGTAATGGAATAGGAAAATTAACAAGTAATAGGTAGTAGGTACGTACCAAAATAACGTGATTCAGTAAATGATTCGTTTGAAACGCTTATGAACTGTTAAGATTATTTTAGTCATAACGCGACGCTCACTTTTGTCTATAACTAATCCTATTTGCAATTAAACGGTGCTGTCAAAGGAATAATTACTTATTGAAGGACTTGTAATTGCAACTGATTATGCCAAGCAATACTGGATCTAATAATGGACATCTATTGGATGGGTGACCGACTTTTATAGGAAACTTTACCGTTTCCGTACTATTATTATTATTTTAACGGAACCTTCAGCTATGAGCCCCGGTTGACTCTACCTACAGTAGTAAAGTTTAGTTAGAGATTCTCGGACGATTTATAAACAACTAATACGACCCAAAAAAAATAAAAAGAGAAAGTGGGTTGGGTAACGAATATTAATCTTCCATTTCCAAAACGGATTTGAACCATATACCTACATATGACTTATCTAATAACATGATTATGAACATTAGATGACAGCCATCATCCGCCAGTAGATGGCGTTTTCAAGAGTCTCAGAAAAGTTCAGTTACCAATTATATTTATCACTATGTACCAACTCACTTGTAGTTAAACCTCTAAGCTTCCACAGATCATTAGACCAGCGTTATATTTATTATAAACATATCTTTGTTTCAGGAAAGTACAAGAACATCTTGTAAAATAATATAACCTGGAAACAAGAGCCGTAATGTAAGTATTTTTACCACAATCGCAACATTTTTGAGGATTCCCATCAATAAAGAAAATGTTTAACAGTTAGTAACATTCACTAACACGAATCCGTATTGCATAGATTCGAGGAACTGCAGATTCTAGTGAATATATTTGTATTTATTTCCTATTCGGAACACAAAAAGGTTCTTTGCAGCGCACACAAAAAAAAAGTGCAAAAACGGAAAAGTAAAGCAATTTTCAAAACACTGCGATTTTGAAAAGAAATGTTGGCAAAAACATGTTTTTCATGCCAGTTTTGTTGGAAGCTTTCAACCATAATCGACTTGCTGAATAACAAGTTTACCTAGACCACATATTTTTTTATACCTAGAACGATGGTATTTAATGTATATTGGTAACCTTACCTATTACCATAATAAATAAATGTAGGTATTTTCTAAGTGAATTCAAGAGTGTTTTAATTAAAACAATGCAAAAAACCATTTTGTTGAAAAGTTCAGGACAAAGATTTTACATAAAACTAATGACACCGATATCAAAGAACTGTAATGCAAGAAATTTATAATGCTATTTTTGAAGTTATGAAAATAGTAGATAAATCCCCATTTGCAAAGTAGGTATATCGGTTATCGGTTTTAGTTATTACTCTTGTCAATGTTATTCTACAACCAGACGTCCTAGCATGCGCGTCAAGAAAGACGCGACATAAAA
>SJJU01012642.1:0-10231 GCA_012932125.1 Conopomorpha cramerella
TCTTAGTGCACCCCTACGGTACCTAAGCTACGTCCGTTCCAAATTTCAAGTGCCTAAGTTTAGTCGTTTGGGCTGTGCGTTGATATGTCCATGATGCAGGCCACATAATTTAAGAAGGATAGGATTTTATTCAGACAAAAAAGAATCATGCAGAGGGTTAAACTATTAATATAATGTGGGTGCGCGATTTTTTATAAACAAATTGAAAAGCCTTTTATTTATTTTTATTTTATTTTTTGTGTTAAGCAGGCATTTAAGATTTCTTTGAAAATGAGATAGTATTAGACAGTCAACACAACAAACACTATTGTACTAAATATAATCTATAGACATCTTAACTGTAACGCATTAACGGTTAAACAAATCTATTACTAGAAGATAAGGTAAGTACCGCCGCGGGTGGGGGGCGCAGAAATAGATCGTGGACATACAAAGAGTGCTTTTTTAATCGCTTCTGTGTGAACGTTATATGCAAATTATAATTGGATCTGTTTTCATATCTGTACAGTTTCAGAATGTTTGATTTTGATTTTTGTTTTACGTAAATA
This sequence comes from Conopomorpha cramerella, assembly GCA_012932125.1. Classification (NCBI taxonomy): domain Eukaryota; kingdom Metazoa; phylum Arthropoda; class Insecta; order Lepidoptera; family Gracillariidae; genus Conopomorpha; species Conopomorpha cramerella. The sequence goes on from SJJU01012642.1 coordinate 549, forward strand.
ATAACTATAAAGAAATTAATACCGAATTCAACCTTCGGGTCATATTTCTGATAGTTGGTAGTAAATTATAATCATATTAGCCGTAAAACCTATGACCGTTGGGGCAAACGAGTTCTCGAATGGAGACCTCGTCTCGGCAAACGGAGTATAGGACACCCTCAGGCAAGGTGGACTGATGATTTGCGCCAGATGGCTGGCAGAAGCTGGATGCGAGAAGCCGGACAGAGAGGCCAATGTCCAGGTGTGGACGAGTATGGGCTGATGATGATGATGACATTAAAATTAAAAGTTGATTTAATTAGTCAATCGCTCATAAGATTATCTAAAATGAATCTCTATTATATAAAAATGAATTGATGTGTGTTAGTCTCGCTAGAACTCGAGAACGGCTGGACCGATTTGGCTAATTTTGAACGCACGGGGTACATTGGCGACTTCCTATGGCAAAACAAATGTTTTCCGAGACTTATAGATTTTAATAAATAATTTATCATTATTATTATTTATTACACGAGTTTTTGTTTGTGTGTGTGTAGAGATGCTGGGTTTAGGAATCGCCGTACTATGGATAATAATGGTAAAAAAATAGTAAAACTTAATAAATAGGCGATAAATAGCTAAATAACTCAATATTGTTCACCGGGTATATACCTATGCGCGAATAGAAACAAAGGTATGCTCGAGCTTGTCTTGGATTATATTCGCGCCTATATACCCGGTGAACAATACTGAATTATAATGTCCGTGCGCGTTTCATTAAAAAAAATAATAGCTCATAAATTAGTTAACTCGGGATAATGGTAAACCACGATAAACTGGGGATAAATAACTTACTACGAGTGCTCTGAGGAAAACAGTCGCTTTTGCTAACGGTCCCGCCGATATCGTAACACTGAACTATCCTTACTAATATTATAAATCGAAAAGTGAGTTGTTGGTTTGTTCGTTCCGCTTTCACGCCGTAACTACTGAACCGATTGCTTTGAAATTTTGCATACGTAAAGTTAGAATACCGGATTAAATAATAGGGTACTTTTTATCCCGGAAAAATTGATATTCGATTGATATCCGAGGAAATTTAGATTTTTCTGTAGGAATGATAAGTTATCTTATAGTTGTCCTTTATACCGCAATATAACCGAAGTCTATGCGGGCAAAGCCGCGGGCGGAAAGATAGTACTATATAACATAATAAGTATAGTTAAATCATCACTTGTTATGAATCATTGTGATACATGTCACTGTACAATACAACAAGACAAGAGTACATTGTGATCCGACCATTCATACACGCAACCAACACATAGTATAAAACAAATATGTATCATCATTTTAGCAAGCTGAAGTGGCAGTGGGCCATATTAGCCGTAGAACCGATGAACGTTGGGGCAAACGAGATCTCGAGTGGAGACCGCGTCTCGGCAAACGGAGTGTAGGACGCCCTCAGGCAAGGTGGACTGATGATATACGCAAGATGCTGGCAGAAGCTGGATGCGAGAAGCCGAAAACAGATCACAGTGGCGTGCAATTGGAGAGGCCTATGTCCAGCAGTGGACAAGTATGGGCTGATGATGATGATGATGATTAATTGTGTTTAGCATTGTAATGTGTTTAGTATTGAATTTGTAATGTATATAGTATTGAATATTTAATGTTTTAGTACAGAATATTTAATGTATTGTTACGCCCCGGGGTCGAGAAACAACGGCTAGAATGCCGTAGAGGTACGTCGAACATTCGAGAGGCCTAAAGAACATTCCAGTATCCAAGTCGACGCATACAAACCACTACACAGTGCCTATATGCGTCACAATGTAGTAGAAGGATCTCGAAAGATCGAGAAAAGTGTGGTATATTTCGGAAGCCACAAGTACTTACCTCACCACAAGTAGGTATACATACTACCTACTGTTGGGTGTAGGTATAAACACGCGAGCCGTCGACGCGACTCACAAGTAGGTATAAATCTACTTACCTACTGTTGGAGTAGGTATAAACACGCGAGCGGGCCGACGCGACGGTTAGGTATTTAATTATTATTATTAGAAGTCGACTCGAGAATGTACCTGAACCTACTCGAATGTTCTGGATTGTGTACCGTGGTATATAAAGAGCGACGATCGAGTCGGCGGGACAGTTTCAACTAAACAGTGATACAGTGAACATCAAGAGAGAAAATTAAAGAGAGTTAACAAGTGATTGTGTGATTGTGAAAGTGTTTATTAGCGGTGTTAGTTTAACGATTGTAATTAGTTTGTGTAATTATAGTGCCGAAATAAAGTGTAATTCTTGATTTTCGTAACAGTGTCATTTTTCTATCGGTACCCACCCCCCACGTACGTAACATTTGGTGTCAGAAGTGGGATAGAAAATGCCGATCACTCCACGAGATCAAGAACCGGAGGGCGTCCAAACCCGGAGCCAACGTGCAGCGGAGGGCTCTACGGCAACCGTGGCTGGTCCATCTACTGTCACTGCACCGGCATCGTCACCAAGACCGAAGGCCGAGATTGACCTTAACACCATTCTGATTTTATTGAAGGAACAATCACGAGCCCTTAATGAAAGCCAAAGGGAAGCTCGGGAAGCCCGGGAGGCCCAGGAGAGACAGGCTAAAATACAGGAGGAGCAGTACATGAAGCTGTGTATCAGTCAGCGGGAAGCCGAGGAGAGACAAGCTAAGGCCCAGCGGGAAGCCGAGGAGAGACAAGCTAAGGCCCAACGGGAAGCCGAGGAGAGACTTTCAATGCGTCTGAGCACTAGTCAGCAGGAAGCCCGGGAAGCCCAAGAGAGACAGCAGAAAATCCAGGAAGAACAATCGTGCATACTCCGTGAAGTGCGTGAAGCCACCGCCGAATGGAAAAAGGAAATAGCCGAAGTAGAGGGGAAACTGACAGATCTGGACATAAAATTTGAAAACCGATTCCAGAATGTCAACGAGAAGGTGGAGGACTACGCCGCTGGCCTACAGGTAGTAAAAAATGATATCAGGAAACTGGAGGCCAAGGTGGCTACGGGTGCCTGCGGATCCGACATTTCTATTCCTGTAGGTGGAAGGTTTAAGGTTCCCCCATTCGATGGCACTTCTTCATGGACAGCATACAAGCTGCAGTTTGAGTCTGTCTCTCAGGCGAATGGGTGGAGTAAAGACCAGGCGAAGACAGCACTCACCTTGGCCTTGCGAGATGAAGCCCTCACTATACTGGAAGCGTTGGGAAATGAGAGGACGTACGATCGCCTGCTTGAGGCTTTGGAGGCTCGATACGGAGATAAACATTTGGAGCACGTCTTCAGAGCTCAGTTGAAGGACCGGACCCAGGGACGTAACGAGTCTCTACAACAGTGGGCTTTGGAAATTGAAAAGCTAGTGAGAAAAGCGTACCAGACAGCGTCGGCCTCTTTTGTGGACAGCATGCTCGTACAAGCGTTCATTGACGGCATTCGTGAGTTGGAGGTAAGAGCTGCTGTTCGATTGGGGCATCATGGAAGCCTAAAAGACGCAGTTGCACATGCCTTGGAGGTAGAAGCTGTTCGACAAGACTCGCGACCTTATAAAGTGCGAGAGGTTTCTGTCAGTGAATCATCTTCTAAGAGCCGCGAATACAGCCCACGTTGCTATCGGTGTGGAGAAAGGGGGCATTTGCAGTCCAATTGCCCAAAATGGAGCAACAGGCGAAATCTGGATGCCGCGGCGAAGTCTACTGACACTGGTGCAGCAGAACCGCAGCAGGGAAACGAGTAATAGCCAGGACTATGGGACGAGTACTGGCTGGTGGTCGAAATGTCCCAGTTGTGATCTCACAAGCAAACGACGGGAACAGTCTGGTCGTCAAAGGAGGAATTGGACGGATAGCATGTCATTTTACCATCGACACCGGAGCTTCTCGGACAGTAATCAGTTCTCGGCTACTTAAACACCTGGCGAGAGATCACCTAGTCCGACCTAATAATCTAAACCTTCAAACGGCTACCGGTCAGTACATTTCCGTCCATGGGGAGCAAGAGGTGGAGATGAAGATAGCCGAAAGGAGTTATTGGCACAAAGTCATCGTCGCCAACATCGTTGATGACTGCATTATTGGGTTAGATTTTATGCGTAGATACAACTGTAAAATTGATGTTAAAGGTGGCGTCCTTAAAATTGGGACTGATGAAATACCCATGGAAGGTGGTGTAAACGGGAATGTCTACTGTGCTCGAAGGACGGTTCTTCAGCCAAAGTCGCAAGCCTTAGTTCCAGTGAAATTGCCGTACTACACGGGACGAGGATCTCACCGCTGCGTATTAGTAGAAAAGCTAGATGATGACTGCCCTTGGATAACCGCTCGAACCATCGTTACAACATCATCTGCAGCATTTATAAGGGTCCTGAACCTGAGTGATACCAAATACGCATTGCAGAAGGGAACTCGTATCGGTACTTGCGAAGAGATTTCTTGGTTAAGAACGTGCCAAGGTACGGACGTGAACAAGAGGCTGCCAAATGGAGATATGGACTTGAGAAGTCTATTGGACAGTTGCCAAGAAGATCTCAGCATGGAAGAACGCACAAAAGCGCGTAGTCTATTACTGAAATATAGTGACATCTTTTCTCTACACGATGGTGACATTGGAAGGACTGGAGTAGTTCAGCACGAAATTAACACTGGTGAGATCATGCCTATTAGACAGCGTCCTCGGCGAGTTCCAGTGGCTCGGGAAAAGGAAGTGGAAAGCATGATTGAGGAAATGCAGGGAAACAGGGTGATCGAGCCTTCGACCAGCCCTTGGTGTTCACCGGTAGTTTTAGTAAAGAAGAAGGACGGCACTTTGAGATTTTGCGTAGACTACCGCCGACTTAATGATGTGACCAAGAAGGACAGTTATCCCTTGCCACGAATCGACGACACTTTGGATACATTGAATGGGATGAAGTGGTTTTCCACGTTAGATTTGAAAAGTGGCTATTGGCAAGTAGAAATCAAGGAAGGAGACAAAGAAAAAACTGCCTTCTCAACTGGCAAGGGACTATGGCAGTTCAACGTCATGCCTTTTGGATTGTGTAATGCTCCAGCTACATTTGAGAGATTAATGGAACAAATACTAGCGGGACTACTTGGAGATACATGCCTCGTATATTTGGATGACATCATCATCATTGGCAGAGACTTCGACGATCACCTCGTCAAGCTAGAGCAAGTTTTCTCCAAATTACGAGACGCGAGACTTAAGCTTAGTCCCAAGAAGTGTTCGCTGTTTAAGCGTAAGGTGAACTATTTGGGCCATGTTATATCAGAAAATGGAATACAGACAGATCCTGAGAAGATTACTGCCGTAAAGGACTGGCCGATGCCGAAGGATAAGACTGCAGTAAGAGCCTTCCTAGGTCTTTGCTCGTACTACCGAAGGTTCGTTAAGAACTTCTCTGACATAGCCAAGCCACTACACCAATTGACTGAAGAAAAGCGACCATTTGTCTGGACTGATCAGTGTGCTCTGGCATTCAACCACCTTAAAGAAAGGCTTTGTGAAACGCCTATTCTAGGATACCCGGCTCCTGACATGGACTTTATTGTTGACACCGATGCAAGTAACACGGGTATTGGAGGTGTCCTGTCACAGAAGAAGGGAGATCAGGAAGTTGTGATCGCTTACTTTAGTAAATCTCTATCGAAACCAGAGAGAAATTACTGCGTCACCCGGAGAGAACTGCTTGCTGTAGTAAAAACCTTACAGCATTTCAGCAAATATTTACTTGGCCGTAAGTTTCGTATCAGGACCGATCATGCAGCTTTGAAGTGGTTACTGGAGTTTAAAAATCCTGAAGGTCAAGTAGCTCGCTGGATTGAGCAACTCCAAGAGTATGACTTCCACATCGAACATCGCAGCGGAAAGTCACATGGAAATGCAGATGCCCTGTCCCGAAGACCCTGTCCGGACGATTGCAAGCATTGCTTGAGACAGGAGGATAAAGACTGCATCAGGATGTTGCGGACGGATTCAGTCAGCGATGAATGGAGTGACGACGCCATGAAACAAGCTCAGCAGGAAGACCCAGACATTAAACCCATTTTCGATTGGGTCAAATCTGGAGTACCTAAACCAAAATGGTGTGACGTCGCCCAATTGAGTACGTCAGCAAAAAGTTACTGGGCTCAGTGGAACAGTTTAATGATTCACAACGGTGTATTGTGCAGGAAATGGGAATCGACAAATGGAAAGGATGCCCATCTACAAGTGATTATCCCTAAGAAAAGGGTAAAAGATGTGCTTCGATCCTTTCATGACGATGTTTCCGGTGGACATCTTGGTGTGAAGCGGACATTAATGAAAATTCGGCAACGATTCTACTGGATTCATTGTCGCGAAGATGTCGAGGACTGGTGTAGGAAATGTGTCAATTGTTCATCAGTCAAAGGGCCACATACTCGCAGTAGGGGTGCGCTAAAGGTGTACAATGTTGGGGCACCTTGGGAAAGGATAGCGTTGGACGTCGCGGGACCATTTCCAACATCTGATGCCGGAAATAAGTACATCCTGGTGATCATGGATTATTTTACCAAATGGCCCGAAGTGTTTGCCATTCCTAACCAGGAAGCTACGACAGTTGCGGAAAAATTGGTGATGGAGGTATTTTGTCGGTTTGGTGTCCCTCTCGAAATACACAGCGACCAAGGCAGAAACTTTGAATCCCAAGTGTTTCAAGAGACATGCAGAATCATGGGGATCCATAAGACGAGAACAACGCCATATCACCCGCAATCTGATGGAATGGTCGAAAGGTTCAACCAAACACTGGAACGACATTTGGCCAAGGTGGTTGATAGTCATCAAAAGGATTGGGATAGGCACATACCTCTTTTTCTGCTGTCGTACAGGTCGGCAACACATGAGAGCACAAACATGACTCCTGCATGTGCGAACTTTGGAAGAGAACTGCGGTTACCGGCAGATTTACTAACCGGAAGGCCCCCAGACACGCCTATGTCCATAACGGAGTACGCGAGTGACTTACGGAATCGATTGGAAGATGTTCACGGTCTAGTTCGAGATAATGGACTTCAAGCCAGTAACAAGATGAAAACACGTTATGACCGTAAGTCTAATCAATCCGGATTCGAGGAAGGTTCGCAGGTGTGGTTGCACAACCCTTTGCGTAAAAAGGGAAAGTCTCCTAAATTGTCACCAAACTGGGAGGGCCCATATAAGGTGGTGACCAAGGTCAACGATGTGACATATCGCATACAGAGAAATCACCGCAGCCCATGCAAGGTTGTGCACATCGACCGGCTGGCCGATACTATGGAGATAATCATGCTCGAGACGAGCACGTTTTAGAAGGGGGTAGTGTTACGCCCCGGGGTCGAGAAACAACGGCTAGAATGCCGTAGAGGTACGTCGAACATTCGAGAGGCCTAAGGAACATTCCAGTATCCAAGTCGGCGCATACAAACCACTACACAGTGCCTATATGCGTCACAATGTAGTAGAAGGATCTCGAAAGATCGAGAAAAGTGTGGTATATTTCGGAAGCCACAAGTACTTACCTCACCACAAGTAGGTATACACCTACTTACCTACTGTTGGGTGTAGGTATAAACACGCGAGCCGTCGACGCGACTCACAAGTAGGTATAAATCTACTTACCTACTGTTGGAGTAGGTATAAACACGCGAGCGGGCCGACGCGACGGTTAGGTATTTAATTATTATTATTAGAAGTCGACTCGAGAATGTACCTGAACCTACTCGAATGTTCTGGATTGTGTACCGTGGTATATAAAGAGCGACGATCGAGTCGGCGGGACAGTTTCAACTAAACAGTGATACAGTGAACATCAAGAGAGAAAATTAAAGAGAGTTAACAAGTGATTGTGTGATTGTGAAAGTGTTTATTAGCGGTTTAGTTTAACGATTGTAATTAGTTTGTGTAATTACAGTGCCGGAATAAAGTGTTTTCTTGATTTTCGTAATAGTGCATTTTTCTATCGGTACCCACCCCCCACGTACGTAACAATAGCAAGAAACAAATGGACTACGACGCCTTCGCCCGTTGTAGAGCCCAAGTTAAAGCAGCGATAACAATCGCACACAACAGTTATCAAGATATAATCCAAGCAAATCTGGCTAAGGACCCGAAGTGTTTCTGGGACTTTTTGAGAAGTAAAAGGGGGTCAGAAAGAAAACAGCAGTTATTCAGAGATGGAAAAGCTCTTTCGAAGACCGAAGGGGCGGAGGAGTTCGCAAAGTTCTTTTACTCCGTATATGCCACTAATCCTCCGAGACTAAACGCAGTGACGGCAGATACTTCAGCACCGGCAGGGGGTACACGAGTACATATCGACCACCTTGATATTACAGAAGTAGTTCGTGCATTAGCCCAGCTTCATCCAAAGAGATCAACTGGACCGGACGGGATACCTCCATTCGTGGTGAAAGACTGTCGGACTGTGTTAGCAGCACCACTACACCATTTATTTAACTGTTGCCTCACGAGTGCCTCGTACCCAGCACGCTGGAAACTGAGCCGGGTAGTACCCGTCCCAAAAGGCGCTTGTGGTACAGAGGCCTGCGACTTTAGGCCGGTAGCTGTGTTGAGTACCCCGGCTAAAGTGCTTGAGAGTGCGATACACCATAGACTCTATTCCCAGACGAGTGCACTACTGGACGATTCGCAATACGGATTTCGTCCAGCGCGCAGTACTGCGGGGAATTTACTGCACATGATGACGAAGGTGATACCGAGGGTTGATGCCGGTGGACAAGTGGACGTAGCATATTTTGACTACAAGAAGGCATTCGACTCAGTAGATAACGACGTCCTGCTACAAAAGCTAGCTAGTATTGGATGTACTCCTCATACCTTGCAATTTTTTGCTGACTACATGCGGGATCGGAAACAATACGTAGATTGTGGAGGGGCTCTTTCGATGCCTTACTTTACTCGCTCGGGTGTCAGTCAAGGCAGCAACCTAGGACCATTACAATTTGTCATTATGATAAACGACTTGCCGAAAGTAGTGCATAACTCTGTTTGTCTTCTTTTTGCCGACGACCTCAAATTGATTAAAGAAGTGACGAGCTGTTCCGATGCTGAACTCTTACAGGAGGATATAGACAGAGTAGTAGAGTGGAGTCAATGCAATCACCTTGACTTTAATGTCTCCAAATGCACGGTAATCACATTCGGTAGAGCTAGAGCACAGATACAGCATCCTTATAACATAAGTCAAATACCAATGCAGAGAGTTGATAAGGTTACGTCGTTACGTTAGGGACTTAGGTGTTACTATAGGATCGGATTTAACTTTCAAAGAGCATATTGTTAAAGTCTGTAAAAAAGCGTATCGAAATTTGGGTTTGGTGATGCGTCAGATGCATAGTTTCACAAACGTGAACGCACTGCGAGCCTGCTACGATGCCTTAGTCAGAAGTCAACTGGAATATAACGCTATGGTATGGTCGCCGTATGAACTTAAATATACGCAGATGATGGAGAAAATACAAAACAAATTCACTCGATTTCTCTATAAGAAGTTATACGGTATCTACCCGTTCTACCCACTTATGTATCCGACATTATTTGTTTTGGGTATGGTTGAATATAATAAGTTGAAAGTTAGACGTGAGTACTCCTTAGTGCTCTACATATTCCGGGTACTACGGGGTTTTCTTTGCAATCCAGGCGTGCTAGAGGCTATGAAC
>SJJU01012644.1:0-14229 GCA_012932125.1 Conopomorpha cramerella
ATAATATTATCTACTATATAAAAATAAGTCGGGTTTTCCTCCCTGACGCTATAACTCCAGAACGCACGAACCGATTTCCACGGTTTTTCATTCGTTGGAAAGGTCTCGGGCTCCGTGAGGTTTATAGCAAAGAAAATTCAGGAAAAAATTCAACAGAAAAGCGGGTAAACGAAACGAACCCATCTGGTGGCGAAACAGAGTTCGCCGGGTTTGCTAGTTCTATATATATGTATATAAAACAAAGACAGGTTTGTTACAACACTTATAACTCAAGAACGATTCAACCGATTAGGCAGAAAATCTGTGGGGCCGTAACTGGACTGATTAGACGCACTCTTAATTTCGACAACGTTTTTGATTCAACGTTTAAGACACGTTTAAGCACAGTGGTGACATGGAGAAGAGAAGAATTCCGAAAAAGTTGGTATAAAAATGTGGTTTCAGTAAAAGCTGAATGCCTAATGAACAAGTGTGCTCCATCGTAGACCACGTCGCTGCTTAACATCAGGCAGGATGGTGCCCATAATGTACACACATCAAAAGTGTCTAGGGATCAAGAACATTTTTAGCTCTAAAAATAAAATGTAATTTATTTAAATCAAATCTAATCTTCTGGATTGGTCTCCTACCTAATTCCCCATGCCTGTATCAATGCCTTATCACCACATTTTGAATAAATTGTGAATGAATTCAGTTTCTGAAAATATATTCTTGATTGCAATCTTCTAAAATGTACTTGATCCCTAGACACTTTTGATGTGTGTACAAGATGGGTAGAAATCACATTTTTAATAAGAAAAATCTACTAAAACCACATATTTCTACCAACGTATTTCTTTGTACCGGAAACACAGTGATACCGTTTTAATAAATGCTAGTTTTATATAATAAAAAACATATGTTTTAACGAATCATAAAAGTACCTACCTACTTAAATTTAAATTTTATAAATTATGTTCTATAAGACCTTTTTGCAAAACAAAGCAACAATTACAATACTACGAAAAAATCTATGCTTATTAATTTATTACTATTTTTTTTATATATATTTTCAGGCTAAAAATGGCAGGTACGAGCTAAGAAAGGCAACGTCTAGCTTTTATTGGACTTTTTTACTAAACTACTTTATTAAATTGCTTTATGATATTTAAAAAATCACCTGATTGTGCTTTTGTATTAATATCTTACTAATATTATAAATGGGAAAGCGAGTTTGTTCCGCTTTCACGCCGTAACTACTGAACCGATTGCTTTGAAATTTTGTATACGTATAGTTAGAAGTCCGGTTTAAATAATAGGATACTTTTTATCCCGGAAAAAATTGATATACCCGAGGGAAAACAAAAATATTCCTTTATACCGCAATATAACCGAAGTCCACGCGGGCGAAGCCGTGGGCGGAAAGCTAGTAATATCATAAAGCAATTTAATAATTCTACACACTTGACCCAATCATCTATACGTATAATACCTAATTAAATCAGTAAATGTACTAAAATGTACATACAATCGGTCAAGTAAATGGTCTAATCCTAGCTCTGGCAACAGCCTTCAGCTGACTGCCACCAAAGAACGTTCCATGTCTTCAGCGCTGGGAAATACTGTTGGTTTTTTTTCGTAGCCAGTTAAAACATAAACAAATGCCCAACGTGACAGGAGGTGAGCCTATCTCCGTTATAGGGTTCACACACCTTGTGGTGTGTGGGTTTAATCACGATGTTGTCCTTCGCCGTACGAGCGTTGCGTTGCGTACATAGGCTCTGAAAATTAGTACCTTTGGTACAGCGTCCAGATTGCAAGTCAAGTACCAACTGGATCGCATAGGCAGACATTAGACTATACGTTTTGATCTCAGTTTTACCACAGTCATGATTGTGATTGACGGATTTCCTATCGTCTAATATAGTGAATGATGTTTGAGTTAGTATTAGTAGTCATTCCGTAAATCATGACTGATGGAATTGAATTACGCTGGCATGAGCGTCTAATGTGTGCCATACGCTCACAGATTGAATGGAAAAAAGTGAAAAAAGATTTTCATAGGAATTTCAACCTTATAGGTAGTAAACAATTTTCTTGACCGAGTGTGCAAAAGGTGATTTTATTTTAACCCTTAATCAGACATGGTTAGGTTCTTTTCTGATGGATTTTGGACTCTATTGATGTCTGTTATTCTAATTACCGACTCCATCACATAAACCCGGGTGATGTTTATCATACCTATATTTTAAGTACAATCTGAAATTATTGTTTAATGTTTAAATAGGTATGTGTCCTGTAGTGTTACATACCTTATGTGATTATTCTGTGATAACTTCTCTGAAATCTTTAGATAACTCCAGTGAAGACATTCAATGAAGATTCAAAGTATGTGTCGGTCAATTGGGAATATACTAGCCTTTGTTTGATTAAAGGTTAACTTAAAAAATATTATGTTTCAAAGTAAACAGTCATAAGTTAAAGAGTGCTTACATGAAGCCAAGTAGTTCAGTGTAACGTATTTTCGCTAACGCTTTTCTGAGAAAATACAAAGAATAAATGGACCTTATGCTCTTGTTACACATTTTTTCAAGATATTTTATTTCTCATACGTTTAAAATCATTTCGTAAACTCAGAGAAAACACAATTAGACTTGCAAGCGGCGTAGCACCCTCAGACTGTCTATATACACACATCAAAAGTGTCTAGAGATCAAGTACATTTTAGAAGATTGCAATCAAGAATATATTTTACAAAAACTGAATTCATTCATCATCATCAGCCACATAACGTCCACTGCTGGACGAGGGCCTCCCCCAATGAGATCCGTCATTTGGGGTGAAATGCCAGTAATCGCCACGCTTGGTAGGCGGGTTGGCGATCGCAGTGGTGTTGTGGTTTAACTCACAGAGCGCGCTGCTGCCCGTTCTCTGGAGAGCTCCCTCGGTCGCCTCTTACGACCCCCATGACGGGAAAAGTTGGGCTGGGGTGGTGACACATGTATTCTATTCGCCGTCACCACACGAATTCATTCATAGTTTATTTAAAATGTGACGATAAGTCATTGATACAGGCATGGGGAATAAGGTAGGAGACCAATCCAGAAGATTAGATTTGATTTGAATAAATTAGATTTTTTAGAGCTAAAAATGTCCTTGATCCCTAGACACTTTTGATGTGTGTATTCTTTATGTACCCTGACTCAATCCACATGTATGGCAGGTCAATAGCGCATCCAACTTTAAAGCTCAATATCTCTGAAGTAACTTTTTGTGGATTGAGTCCTTTCTGTGTAACTACGTCCATTCATTGGTTGTCTCGGTTTACAATAAAAAAAAATACTTCACGCCTTTAATCCCAAGGCGGGGTAGGCAGATGCACTTGCTTAATAAGCAAATGCCCACGGTTCACCAAGCGTATTTAACCCAACGTGACAGGAGGTGAGCCCATCGCCGTTAGAGGGTTCACACACCTTGTGGTGTGCGGGTTTCATAACGATGTTGTCCTTCACCGTACGAGGGTTGCGTTGCGTACATAGGCTCTGAAAAAGAGTCCCATTGGTACACGTCCAGTAGCCGGACTCGAACCCGCGACCTTCGCGGTTACAAGTCAAGTATCCGACCAACTGGACTACAGACGCTCTTGGACTACAGGCTCTTGGAATAAATAAATAAATACACTTCACGCCTTTAATCCCAAAGCGGGGTAGGCAGAGGCACTTGCTAAAGCAAATACCCACTAAACGTCAGTTTTATATTACAAGCCTAGTTGTGTTTAGTCTGAGTTTGCAACGGTCCTTCAGTAGCGACTCGATGGTAACGTATATCGTCCATTGCCACTTTGGGTTTAATTTGACAACTAATTAAAACTTTAGTACCAGTAATGGACATCAAACTTCATTAATTAGTACACTTGAAACTCTGTACTGAGGACAGGAGGTTACGAAAGTAGCTTGATGTAAGCACATTCAACTTAAAAAACATCATTCATTTTTTTATATTCGAAGAACAAATTTGACAATCCCTATGCATACAACATGATACTTTATTTCCATGTAAATTAAACTGAAAATTGTATACAACGAGTTAAAGATCTTTATCTCGTAAAATATACGATAACTCGATTGCAGCAGAGTACAAAATTATGTAAAGAGAAACTGTCAAATTTTATCTGTCGAGTAAAAAAAATCGAGTACCGTAACTTGAGGTTAGTTTGATCCACGGGGAGACTTTGATCTGATACAGAAATGTCTGATCTTTGTCTTATTTGAAACACACTCCTGCTTTCTATTTAGTAGCTTCGTTATTCTTTATTTAGGTACTCTAAATAACACGAAATTAAGACTTTTGCGTTGGAAAAAGTTTAGATCAATGTGGGATACATTGATTTTGATCAAAGTAACCTCAGTGAGTGTTAAAAAAATACTAGATTTCCATTCAATCAATAACCATAATTATCATTTACACCACACTTAATATTTATCTAGGCATATTAATTTTTCTATTCACCTAAATACAAAATAGTAACGCATTTAGGAATGGAAATTAAATGATACCGTAAAAGCTGAAGCAATACTTCGAAGCTAATTTCACAAATAATTATCTAACGTTTAATCTTCGAGTAATATTTTAGAGTCTGTCAAAATTGTTGTATTGAAAATCCAATATTACTTTTTACCTTTTGGTAGTGTGGTTAACATAGAAACCACTTTCTTGATACCAACATGCAACGCCATCTGTTGGGCAAAGAATATATCTCGTCTCATTTGATCAAAACGTTAGATAAGTATTACGTTGGCCCTTAAAGTAATAAGTACATTTTTAAAGTTTTTGGAAAATGTATTTTTTTTATACTTAAGTAATCACTTAAATGTAGATTATTGTCTTTATTTTATTTTCACATTATTTTATTGTCATAGAGAAGGGAAGCTCGGTATGAATAATAATATTATTTTTTTATAAATATAACGATAGGAATTATCTAATAAATATTCAATTTCCTCTGATATGGATTAAATTACAAAACAAAAATACAGGATAAATTTTAATATAGGACATAATTAATAGACTCTTTAAATAACTCTAGAAAACTACTTCGAACTAGAAAAAATATTATTTCTATACGTAAATAAGTATATTTTTTTTAAGAGGACAAAGAGGTAAGCAAATGGTCCAATAATTCATTTATAATTAAACGAAATAATACAAATATAGGCCCTTTTTTAATCACTCAATATTATTTTGTGAAAGAATCAATCGATGTAAATTGTGTGAGGCATTTTTTTTTGTAAATTTAGTTTGTATTTTCCTCCAAAAGATGTCGCTACGTAGATACTCTATGTAGATCATCAATCAAACCCTCTTTGACAGAAACATCTTGCAACAACTTCAATCAATATTGACATCAACATTCACATTCCTGCAGGCGTAGCACGCGCTTCAAGAAAGACATGACATAGAACAAATACGCGCTCTGATTGGCTATTATGTCACGCTTTGTGTGACTCAGCTAGTTTCAACAAATCGCAGCGCGCTATATCGTCGGTGATATTCTGAAACCGCGGAAGTAACAGTATTTAAAACCGCGTAAGATAGGTGCAGTGAATTTTACAGGAACGAGGAAAAACATGATAGAAACCACATGACTTTCTATTCTTTATATCTGTAAATTGTCACATGATTCTATTCTTCCTGGTATAGTAGGCATTAGTTATGTTAAATGTGTAATAATTAATTAGTAAATATCGATTTTGCTAGTTTTGTAAATACGCGGTTTTAAACACTGTTAGTTCCGCGGTTTCAGAATATCACCGACGATATGTCTTGTCACATATTTCTTGGAGCGCTGTGCTAGAGGGGCTGAGCGAGTATAGTGATTGACAATCGACAGAGAAACTAGTGGCGACCTCTCTCTTCGAGGAAAATAAGTTTAAAAATGCCTCATATGAAAGACGATGCTATAGGTAAACAATATAGCAGAGAGCCCGCGAGGCTTTTTGAAAGTAATGATTGTTCTAAAGGGGAGTTTTCAAACTCCATAAATTTATTATCCAAATGTCGCCAGTAGATGTCCAGGGTGACTTCTGCCACTTATATTTTAGTTCATTTTTCATTATTTGGATAAGATATTCAGTAAAAGGTAAATAAACAATAAACAAATTAACTGTCAGCTTCAATACTGACTACTTTGAGATAGTAATTTCGTTGACATTTATCCCACTTAATACATCTAGCGCCATCTGTCATAATTAAAAGAAACAAGGCCATGGAAATTTGCCATTGTACTTAAAAGTTAGTACTTAGTAGTAACTTTGAGATGTATCTTAATGGGGAATTTCCAATGCCCTTGTTTCTTTTCGTTATGATAGATGGCGTTAGCTGTATTAGGGTTAATGAACGTCAACGAAATGACTAACTTCAAGCAGTCTGTATTGAAAGCGACAGTTAATTTTTAACCGACTTCAAATAAAAAGAAGGAGGAGGTTCTCAATTCGTCTGTATGTATAATATTGTTTACATGTCACAAAAGTGTACGAAGTTTCAATAACTTAAATAATAAAAAAACTTACAAAAAATATAACAGATAGAAGTCCAAGATACTAG
The DNA here is from genome assembly GCA_012932125.1 of Conopomorpha cramerella. Taxonomy (NCBI): domain Eukaryota; kingdom Metazoa; phylum Arthropoda; class Insecta; order Lepidoptera; family Gracillariidae; genus Conopomorpha; species Conopomorpha cramerella. The sequence continues at coordinate 6,583 of SJJU01012644.1, forward strand.
CGACATCTAGATAACAATTCTTTCTGAGTTTCAAAATTCTCCGTTATAACACTCTCACATGTACATCGATATGTTAACGGATAGCTATCAGAGCTCATGTTGGCGTTTTCCTCCACCTAGTACAACCGACTCTCTATTCAATTATTTAACTCTAGAATGATATGATTTCATTGAAGACTTTCTATGAACCATCACAACTGAAAGACAAAACCACTAAAAAAAGATATCAAACATCAGTAGTTTACCAGCAGGCCTAACATGCACGGCCTAACAGGCACGCGTCAAGAAAAACGCACTCTGGTTGGCTGTCATGTCACGCTCCGTGCTATTCAGCATGTTTCAACATATTACAGCAGCCCAAGCGCGTCGAGAAAGACAAGACATAGAATAAATACGCGCTGTGATTGGCTGCTATGTCACACATCGTGCGCCTCAGCTTGTTACAACCAATCGCAGTGCCTGGTATGTTTTCTCATGTCATTCTTGGAGAGCTTTGTTAGGCGTGCTGCGAGCAGTGGCGTGCACACCATATAGGCAAAAATACACTGCCTACCTTAGTATTTTGGCTACCCGACCTAATAATAGAGTTGTTGCTAGATCCTTTTTTGTTGTACTCACGACATAGGCTAACGAAGGCCCTGTGTTTTGTGGGTGAGTAGATAGGTGTTACTCAGTGGCGTGCACACCATATAGGCAAAAAGTCACTGCCTACCTTAGTATTTTGGCTACCCGACCTAATAATAGAGTTATTGCTAGATCTTTTTTTGTTGTACTCACGACAGAGGCTAACGAAGGTCCTGTGTTTGGTGGGTGAGTAGGTAGGTAGGTACCTATATTTCGCAAAGACAAGATACAATCCTTGGGGATTACTGCCTACCTTGTCGTAAAAGCCAGTGCACGCCACTGCATGCCCTTTATATGTCTTGTCACTTCTTTCTTGGAACGCTGTGCTAGGGGGTCTGGAAGATACCGCTCTAAGCGATTTGCAATCTTAACATTGTCAATTTTACAATTGTAAAAAAGTGTCCAATAAACTGTATATTCAATCATCAGAGAGCCTTATTTTCGATATGTTGCTTCAAATATATTAAACCTGAACCTGATGCCATTTTAAAGAAGGTGATTCCAAATATGATGCGGATTCAGGAATAAATACTTTCGCGCCGTGTGTTGGCGGTGTGGTTGTCCCCGCCAGCGGTGGGGTAAGGGATGTACCCACAATGAAAAAAACTTTAGATTAGGTTTAGTCTTAATTAACCGAGATTAACCTAACGATCTGTCGATGTTTGTGTTTTCGAACATGTTCTAGCAATTTCCTTATCGATGTACAGTCCGCATGTAATTTGGAAGCACCTTTTATAAACAGCTAAATACAAGTACCTCAACTGCTAAACGTCAATGATATGTTCAATTATGATTGAAAGGTTGATAAGTGACAATAACGTCTCGACTGACGAAAGGATTGAAGATCGTATGTATGAGACAGAAAGCAGCGTAGTGAGTATTTCACGGAACTTGTACCTTTTTCACGCGTTTGTTCGTCATTTTCCTGCCCTTGTCCCACACTAGATGGGGTCGGCGCAACACGTTTCTTTTCGCCATTCATCTCTATCATTCGTCATCTCTGCAGTTACACCTATCATGCACATATCATTTTTCACACAGTCCATCCATACCTTCTTTGGTCTCCCTCTTCCCTTGTATCCTTCCACATTCATACTCATCACTTTCCTTGTTACATGGTTTTCATCCCTCCTCATGACGTGCCCATACCATTTTAATCTGTTACTCCTAATCTTTTCTGTCACTGGTGCTACTTTCAGGCTTCCTCTTATGTACTCATTCCTAATATACAATACGATCAAAAATCAGAACGAACGCTCGCGATATGTTTCCATTAATCATTTGACGTACTTCTACTACATGAAGGTCATAAAACAGTTGTTAAGATTGGAATAGAAAATAATGGCCAATGAAAACTCGTATAGGTTCTTCCTTAACCCTTAATCAGACAAGGTTAGTTGTTTTTCTGATAGATATTGAACGTTTGTCTTATTACTGACTCTGTCATATAGATCCGGGTGATGTTTATCATACAATCTAGCTTTTTAGTGTGTTTCAATGTGTAATTATTGTTTAATGTTCAAATAGGTACGTATGTGTCCTGTTATACTGTACTGTAACTACTGTAACTTCTTTGAAATCTTCAGATAATTCCAGTGAAGACATTCAATAAGGTTCAAAGTATGTGTTGGTCAAGTGGGAATATACTTACCTTTGTTTGATTAAGGGTTAAACACCTATCCATGGTACTGATTCAGCGTACGTCTTCTATCTCCTAGGCGACAAATTCTGCACGTAGTTGGGATCCATTTCGTCTAAATCCCTACCCTTCGTTTCAGGCACACAGCACACCACGAAGCAAAGCCCACCGACGCTGATCGACGCGTACAACCAAAAAGCTCCATGCAAACCGAGAGTCTGTTGAAAATCGACAAAAGTCTTCACACCCACGAACGCGCAGAGATAACTGAACGCGGTAGCCATAGCGCTGCCGAAAGCCCTATATTCCAGCGGGAACAGTTCACCAATCAGCAACCACGAAATAGGACTCATGCCCAACGAAAACGCTACAGTGAACACAAGCACACACAGCAGCGGTATCCAGTCGTTCTGACCAGCGATCGCTTGTTGGAACATCATATTCTGAATTCGCTGATTCCTGTGCACTTCCTCGTAATACGCGTAGCTGCCGAAACCTGCCAATGCCATTGACATCATCACAGAGCTGACTATCAACAACGGCAGCCTACCAACAGTGTCAATGAGTAATCCTGATAAACAAGACGCCAGGAGTTGAACGAAACTGACCGCTATTGCTGCGCCGTGAGGGTTCATGCCGCCAAAAGTCTTTCGGAATATCGGCACGGCGTAGAACGAAAACGCGTGAGCTCCAGACAGTCTTTGAAACATCATCAGACCGCACGTCACTAGAATCGGTCCTAGCAAACGATTCATCGTTCTAGCATCAAACGATGCCATTAAACCGTTGGACAAATTATGCCTATTACTGTAATTCCTGCTCGCCAATACGTTGGTTCTTATAGTTGCCAATTCTTGCATCACGTCTGAATTTGGACCGCGCAACCATAGGAGGCTTTTGTAGGCTTCTTCGTCCTTTCCGCTGAGGACGAGGTAGCTTGGTGTTTCAGGTATGTACAGTACAGTGCAGAAGAGGAGCAGCGGGGCGGCAGAGATGCAGAGTGCCAGTTGTTGCCAGTCGAGGTACGCTCCGATGGTGAAGCTGAACAGCACGCCGAGGTGGCCGACGATCTTGAGAACAGCGCTCAAACAGCCCCGGATATCCGGCACTGATATCTCGCTGATGTACACCTGGAAGTCACAAAAGAGAAAATTGTTTAGAGAAAAATATCAGGAGGTCTTATACTGGGATGTAAATAGGATGCATCAGCTGTTCTTCTTCTGGGGATAGAATCTGGAGATTTAGATTTATTCTGGTTATGACAAAGACAAAGACATTTATTTGTAAAACACACGTAAAAAAGGTGGTGTTAAATAGAGTTAGAACAGTATGTTTCGTCACCCGGTATACAAATCGTGTACATATGTAAATATCACTAAAACTAAATAGAATACAATTGAGCCAATGACCTAGGAACTTTTTTTTTATCACTATGAACAAGCGTTTGACCACCATCCTGTCTGATGTTAAGGAGCGATGTAGTCTACGATGGAGCACAGGTACTTATTCACCCCAGTGACTCGAAGACCTTCAGACTGTACTGCGCAGGAAACACTATGAACAAGCGTTTGACCACCATCCTGTATGATGTTAAGCAGCGATGTAGTCTACGATGGAGCACAGGTACTTATTCACCCCAGAGACTTGAAGACCTTCAGATTGTGTGATGTGCTATTGTAAACACGCGATGGGGGTATTAGGTTACAGAACATACTACTTTAATAATAATTGTAGTTAAAATGTGTTCGTGTTATATCCGCCACAAAGAACTTCGGCATCAAAGTTCGCGAACATTAACAAACTAAGTAAGTAATAATAAATAACAAAGTACAGGAGAATTCTTCATTAACTTTCCTTTGGGAAACTTTGTCCGAAGTCGCGTGTGGCAATAAATAAATTTCGCAAAACTTGTTCCGAAGTACTTCGGAACAAAGTACAGCCAAGGACTGAAGGTATCGTACCCTCAGCTATAATAATCTATACTAATATTATAAAGCTGAAGAGTTTGTGTGTTTGTTTGTTTGAACGCGCTAATCTCAAGAACTACTGATTCGAATTGAAAAATTATTTTTGTGTTGAATAGACCGTTTATCGAGGTAGGCTATAGGCTATATAAGATCACAGATGAAAGTCGATTGACGAAAGAGATTTATATGGGTGATGTAATGGGCCGGGTGAGTAGAGTTCGCCCCAGAAGGACATATAAAGACCAGATTGGTGATGTCCTGACCGAAGATGGCGTGAAAAGTACTCGAAACCGGAGGTCATGTATGAAAAGATGTATGAATGTAGATGAAGCGAAAGGGGTATGTCAGGATCGTGACAAATGGATATCTGTAGTCTCTGCATACCCCTCTGGGAGACAGGCGTGGAGTGTATGTATGTAAATAATAGAAAATGTGAAGAAAACGGGGAAAATTATTCATACTTGAGGGCTACCGTTGCGTGCGTTGCGAAAATAATGTATATTGGCGAAACAATGTTTGCCGGAGCAGCTAGTACTACATAAAGCGCCGGCCATATTAGCCGTAGAACCGATGACCATTGGAGTAAACGTGTTCTCTCATGGAGACCGCGTCTCGGCACACGGAGTGTAGGACGCCCTCAGGCAAGTTGGACTGATGATATGCGCAAGATGGCTGGCAAGATGGAGAGCCGAAAACAGATCACAGTGGCGTCCAATTGGAGAGCTCTATATCCAGCAGTGGACAAAAATGGGCTGATGATGATAGAGGAGCTGCGGCAAAAAAAAGATATAGATACAATGAGAGGTTTTCTGATAGCTTCAAATATGTCAAAAGTAGTTCCAAAACATATCACAGATGGCGCTAATCAGACATGATCTCAAGGAGAAACTCATTTTAGAATTGTCAACAAAAAATAAAAATATGAAATGACAGCCCTGTCTAGGTAGTGCCATCTATTGACATTTCCTAGAACTGTAATAAGTCACCTGTTAGAAAACCTCCCATTCCAAAAAAAAAGCTGTGCGCTGGCCGAGAATCGAACTCGGATCAACTGCTTGGAAGGCAACTATGCTGACCATTACACCACCAGCGCTTGTATTTCAACAATGAATAACATATCTATATTATTACTAAACCCGTTCTCTATCTCCTCCTGCTATATAAGGTAAGAAAGAGACAATAACATAGTGATGTCCTAGCCGAAGGTGGCGTGAAAAGTACTCGAAACCGGAGGTCATGTATGAAAAGATGTATGAAAGTAGATGAAGCGAAAGGGGTATGTCAGGACCGTGACAAATGGAGATCTGTAGTCTGTGCCTACCCCTCTGGGAGACAGGCGTGAAGTGTATGTATGTAACATAGTATTACTTATGTAAATAATTCATTCGAAAAGGGCTAATTAAAGAAACACCACACAGTTGTGCAAATATACGTCTGATGGCTCCAGAAGATGGCTGCCAGAAGCTGGATGCGAGAAGCCGAAAACAGATCACGGTGGCGTGCGAAATACCTACACACTATTACATAGTTGCATGTTCATTAAACTTAACAGTTGCACATTTATTAGATAAGATAAGATAAATTTATTTAAAATCAATTTGGTACATAGTTTTACAGTAGTATAGTAAAGTAATATTTTCCATAAAACAATTACAAAAACGTATGCACATGCACAGAAATAGGTATACATCACTTACTAGGTTACAATGTGTAATCTGTATTAAGGGCCAATTTCTCTTTTTGACGTCATCATCGCTGCATACAAAATCGCTTTCCTATACGTATTATCACACACACATAGACAGGTATACAAAATGTCTGTTTTGATATTAAAAGTAATTTTCGGAACATTGGTGTACATGTCAAATGAAAAGTGTTTCGTTCAAATTTCTTTCAATATTAGTTCAGGTAATACACAAATATTGGTCTAGGAATATTTCAAACATAATTATCTAAAATCATACTAACTTTTTGTTACGACCTGTACATTAAAATATACCTCATTTAATAATCTGATAATAATCTTTAGGTTAAAATTAAACTAAAAAAAACTTAGAAGAAGAAGAAAAACTTCAAACATGACTTTATTTTTTAAAACATCACAACCCAGGGCGTGTCTATTCTCAGCAAAAAGGAGCCCATTTCATCTGGCTTCCACTTTCCAGGATGTACCCCTGCCAATCGGCTGGAGCTTTTAGGTATGACATTAACCCCCAACCTCAACTTTAGATCCTATATTGAGGCTACGGCCCAACGCGCAGCCAAGAAGCTGGGCATCCTCTCGAAGGTGCGACGGTATTTCACACCAGAACAGTTGCTCACATTGTATCAAGCACAAGTTCGATCGTGTATGGAATACTGCTTTCATCTTTGGGATAAATACGAGCTTGATGCTCTGGAGGCAATAGACAGGCGTGCTAGTAGACTCATAGGTGACGACAGGTTGTTTGATGCTCGACTACAAAGCCTAGAACGTCCCCGCAAGGTTACGTGCCTATATGTCTTCTATCGGGTGCATTTTGGAGAGTGTAGTACGGAGTTGCATAACGTTTTTTGCACGCGTTTTTACAATAGGACAACCACGAGAACGGCAAAACGTCATCCATACCAGGTCCCATTATTTACGCGAACCAAATGGTTTGCGTCCACTTTTATAGTGCGAACCGCCAGGATGTGGAATTACTTCTCGGAATCTGTGTTTCCTGCACAGTACAGTCTGAAGGTCTTCAAGTCGCAGATGAATAGGTACCTTATGAACAAGTGAGCTCCATTGTCGACCACATCGCTGCTTTACATCAGGTAGGATAGTGGTCAAATGCTTGTTCATTGCGTTTAAAAATAACCTGAAGAAAACATTTACAAAAAAAAATTTGTGGAATGGCACCTAAGTCATTCCTGAGTCCTGACACATCTGCAGCGGTTCTGGATACTCAAAACAAGGGTGCCAATTTTCTGTCTTGGAATACTGTCCCCAGTCTTTATGATGAAGATGCAAGAAAAGCTGGTTTTAATGCACTATATCTTCTGTAGAGCTCTTTTCTGAAGCATATCCTAGGCATGCTCCATTGAATCAGGGTAAATCAGGGGATTGAGTAGGCCAGTCTAAAGGTTAGATATCGTACTCCTTATCGAGTCACAAGACTTGCTATTGATTCTCAAGACTTGCTATTGATTCACAAGACTTGCTATTGATTCACAAGACTTGCTATTGATTCACAAGACTTGCTATTGATTCACAAGACTTGCTATTGAGTCACAAGACTTGCTATTGATTCACAAGACTTGCTATTGATTCACAAGACTTGCTATTGATTCACAAGACTTACTATAGAGTCACAAGACTTGCTATTGATTCACAAGACTTGCTATTGACTCACAAGACTCCTTATCGAGTCACAAGACTCCTTATCGAGTCAC
>SJJU01012648.1:0-11098 GCA_012932125.1 Conopomorpha cramerella
GGTCGTTTTGTATACCTACCTTAATATAGTTTTTTATTATAATTGTAGGATAATGGGTGAAACACCGCCGCACTCAATGCCAGCTGGTGCACGCCCACTTATTGTAGGAATGCAGGTGGAAAGAACTCCACAGGGTTCCCTTAGAGTTCAACAAAATGAACAAAGAATTTACGAAAGGACGGACTCCGGGCGTATCCGTGTAAGTAAAATTATTGACCTAATTATTTTTTTCCTGTATTTACTATATATGACATTATATTCCTTTATTCACTAGGTATATATGTATATACCGTAGATTAATTGTCACTTTGAACGTAGGTACCTACCCCTTTTAGTAATATTAATTTTAATTTTCTTTACAGGCTTGGCAACCTGCAAATCCGGAAGGTGTTGAAAATAGAGATTTAGTCGTCCATAATATCACGCCGCGACGCTTATTCCCGGAAGACATAGAACCACAAAGCGTAAGTAAATACTATATTGGAAAATTTAGTTTCAATTATTTTTTTTTTACGTGTACCTAATGTTCACTTTTCTATTTAGAATACAAGGAGATCCACGTTCGTGTGATCAGTAAGTAAGTGGCCTGGTTGTTACAGAAATGGTTATTTCACTAACTTCTTACACGTTTGCTTTCTTTTTCTATTGTTTGCTTTTTTCATTACCTTTGTGAGTTAGCATAAGGTAAAGGATAACAGATATAACAGTCTCTCGCCTGCCACTTGATTGCACGAGTCCGTCTATAAAAAATAGTTGACTATGCTTCGGCCGCCGCTCACCTAGGACCAGCAAGGCATATATAAAACTTTCCATACTGAGATATATCCGTAGTATAAAAAATAATCGTCATTGGTTGATTTATTTGTGGGTATCTTACCATATCCTCATTACCTATGCCTCATTTATGGACAATGTGATGTGGGCAAAAAATGTTTTATTTTACTATTATGAAACAAATCTTTTTTGGCATTTTGTAACGTTCTTTATATTGTATGTGGATTTAACTCTCGTGCCGAGTTGTATTTCCTTTTTTTTTCGTTATAAAGATATCTCTGATTAATAACTAATATTTTTTTCCTTTTTTATTAATTGCTCATTTTTTTTTCATAATGTACGCCTTGTAATTTTCTTTTGCATGTTTTTGTTGGGGAATGGGGTCTAAATCAATTATGTGTTGGATGTGCCTGACTTGCATGTTTGCTGTAGGATGAAGATATTTTGGACGAGGATCTTGCAAGAGAATTCAAAAAAAGATTCTGGGAGTGAAGATGAAGCAGAAAACATAACTCTGCAGGAACTGGAAGAGCTTCTCCAAGATGACGATAACGAGGAGCCCGTTGTTCAGGTATCGTCGGATAATTTGAATTGGTCGGAGGATTTTTCCTCATTCAATTCACAACCAAAGAATTTCCAGGAAGCGTGTGGTCCCAAAATTGAAGGAACACGTTCTTTAGATCTGTTCCTTCAAATTTGGGATCAGACTATAATGGACATGATTTGTCAAGAGACAAATAAAGCGTGGCAAACCATAGCCGCTGCTTCCGAAACAGGTATTTCTACTCATTCTTGGCTGAATCAATGGGTAGAAACAACAAATCCGGAAATTTATAGGTTGATGGCCATTTTTATTTTCATGGGATTATGTTTAAGGGGCCGCGTTGATGAGTACTGGTCTATAACTAGATTGGGGATGCCTGAATTTAGAAAATGAATGTCTATCGATCGATTCTGGATGTTAATGCGGTTTCTACACTTTGTAGACAATGACTTTCTTACCCCTAATTTGCATGGGGAAGAAAGAAAGATTGCCAAAATTAAACCAATTTTAGATCACCTAAATGCGAAATTTCCCGCTATATATGCTTTCTATAGATGAATCGTTGTTGCTTTGGAAAGGACATTTAAGTTGGGTACAGTGTATCCGAACCAAAGCAGCACGATTTGGTATAAAGACTTATGAATTATGTGAAGCGGTCACCGGATATTGTTTGAAAACCATTATATATGCAGGTAAGGGCACTACGTCGATGGCACCTTTGTTTGGTTTCACGTCTTCCTCGGCCAAAGTTGTCATAAATTTAATAAAAGATTATTTAGGTAAAGGGTTCTGCCTATTTATGGATATTTTTTACAACTCCGTACCTTTGGCCAGGTTTTTAAAACAAAATAAAACAGACGTAGTTGGAACCCTCAATAGGCGCAGGAACGACACGCCCGTGGATATTAAAAACTTGAATGAAAAAAGAGTAGAGGCAGTGTTATAAGTAGACACTGTGGTGATCTTGCTGTTGTTTCTTGGAAGGATGTAAGACTTGTGACCACAGTGTCTACTTATCACAATGCTGATATGGTACCCGGGCGGAGAGCTGGACGTGACTGTATGAAACCCGTTGTCGTTCAAACATACAATAAATTTATGGGAGGTGTGGACCTAAAAGACCAGAAACTGTCCACATACCTATTAGAAAGAAAAAGAGGCCTAAAATGGTACATAAAAGTATTTAGGCGTCTCCTCAATGTTAGTATTTTAAATGCATATGTAATTTATTGTGCCAACATGGGTCATTCTAAAAAGATGACCCACAGAGAATTTAGATACAAGCTAGCTGACCAGATTTGCGAAACATTCGGCAATGATGTTCGCCTACGGCATCATAGTAGCTCATTTCCGTGCCGCCGTTTAGACACAACTATCATGCACTTCCCGGCTCACAAAAATGTCGCAGCCAATGCAAGGCAAAATACTAAACAGGAGCGTTACACAAGGGGTAGATGTGTTAGATGTGCTGCCAAAAAAATTGGAAACACAACAAATATAGTTTGCCTTGCATGTGATGTCTTTTTATGTGTTGGCCCATGTTGGTCTGATTATCATACACAAGAAAGTTTGTAAATGAATAAGTTGCCTTCTTTATAAGCTTGGTAGAATCTGTTTGTGTTCATTTATTTATATTTTGTGCTATAATTGTTTCGTTGTTTACTAGAGACAACTACTTAACTGATTTCCATTCAAAGGTGTAAGTTTCCTAATTAGTCCCATAATTTTATTATGTTCTGAAATATTGACCTAACTTTTAGTTTTAGGATTTATTTGTGTATCCTAAATCATTCTTCACCTATTGGGAACTATTAGCCTATTAAGACAAAAAACGCCGTGCCTATTCAAAAGGGTACGTATGGGTTTATAAGATTGAAGCTCTTTAAATTGTGAATTTATTTAATATGTTAACTTTTGTCTAAATGTAGGCAACAAATGTAGAATAAACCCTTTTAAAATCGTGGTACGTAGTACGTGGTACGCAGTAGTAGCTACCACCTGTGGTACTACTATGGTTACTTTTTCATTGCCGTAGTACTCCAGTAGTAAACCTGGTGGTACCAGTTATAATAAAATAACCGTAATACCACAGTTGGTACAATAGTACAAAGCATTTTATTTTTTCGTCAAACCTATATTTTGTCAATTACAATTTTCGTCAATATACGACTTGTTCCTCTAGTTATGACTGCACCACGGTAATTTCTTCCTAAGTGACATATGGTAGGTAGGCACCAAACATTGACTATATTGTGAGCAGTAGTACCACAGTAATAGCCTTTGTATAACCACGTGTACAACGGTTTCAAAAGGGAATAAAAAATCGATAAGCAAGTACCTATTTCTAATATAAATGTACGAACCAATGTTGTAATAGTAGGTACTTATTTCAAGAAAAGAGACAGTCATGAAATTTATTAATATGTTTCATGTAGATGATCCCCACTACTTCCGAGGCAAATCACAAAGACACCTCTCAGCAGAATTAAGTATCAACAAAATGTTCAAAATGTACAATAATCAACAACAGGAAGAAAATTTAAAAGTTAAAAAGGGCTTTTTTAGAAGGACGTTCAATAGAAATTATTCGCTGGGATTCGGAAGCCCCAGAACAGATGTGTGCTCTACGTGTCTTCAGCTGATAGAAAAAATTAAGCTTGAAAAAGATCCAGCAAAGGCTCAATCACTAATAGTGGAAAAAAGATTGCATAGTTTGAAAGCAAAGGCATTTTTTGGCTTAGTGAAGGAAGAACAGTCAGATTTGAAGACTTTGACATTTGATTGCCAAAAAAACATGCCGTTACCAAAAATCCCAGACCAGAGCACTTACTATTCTCGTCAACTTTATTTATACAACTGTACCGTTGTTGAGGGAAGCTCAAAGTCAAAACTACACCAGACAATGTGTATGCTTATTGCTGGACTGAAAACGAGTTTAACAAAGGCTCAAATGAAATATCATCTGCTGTTTATCACAGGCTTTTAAATACTGATTTAACTGGTATTAAAACAGTAAGATTAATAGCAGATGGTTGTGGAGGTCAGAACAAAAATTCTATAATGATTTCTATGTGCTCTAAGTGGTTGTCAGAACATGCACCCGACAATGTAGAAATATTAGAACTTGTTTTTCCAGTTGTAGGACACTCATTCATTCCACCTGACAGAGTATTTGCTCAAATTGAGAAAGAAGTTCGCAAGCGAGAAGCTATAATACGACCGGAAGACTATTTAGAAATCATAAGCAAATGGAGCACAGTCGTTAAAATGGGTACTGAATGTAGAGTGTATGATTTCAAGAGTGCAATGTCTTCAGTTATGAAAGATGTGGGCGCATGGCATTTTCAATTTTAAAAATGCAAAAGATTTTATATTGGACGATCTAAACAAGTTGGGAATATTCTTATAAAAGGAGATGTAAATTACAAGATAAGTGATGGCGTTTATAAGAAAGTGAAAAAAAAACAAACTGGCGAAAGATATAAATCTAAATATTATTACAAAATGTCAAATAAAGACAAACGTCAACAAAATTAATGACGTGAAAAAACTCCTTGCAACCCACTACGGTGAATCGTGGGAGCAGATTGAGGAACTGACTTTTTACAGGAATGTTTTCGCTCAAAATTCAGATAGTGCAGATGCCACAGATGCACCAGAATATAACGTCTGTGAAGAACAAGAAGAAGAAAATATACGTTTATAGATTTTAACTTACCTATTTAATACTTAAAACTTAAGACCCATTTAGCCGCCACCATTTTCTGGCCTTTTGTATACAATTAAGTAGTCAGGCTTACGAAAATTATGACATACCATTCAATTATTGGTCTCAAATATGACAGAAAAAAGAAAATAATAGCGTCTAAATGGACTTCTATATTCCACTAAGTACAATTTCGCTGCGTCGTAATAAGCTAAAGTGTGTGTGGCCCTAAGCCAGGGACCATGTTTTCCACATACCTCATTGCTAATTATTTTCATAGATCATAGGGAAAGAAATAGAGGTTATTTTTTTAGTTTAGGTCGATGATACCGATACTTCCTAAGATCTCAAATGTGAGTAGAATAATAGTCAGAATAAGTACGGTCGGCCAAGAAAATGGTCTATCAGTTACGATGACACTTCCTGTGTCACTAAAACATCAATAAGGTAGAGTTGGTATAGTGTGACATGTGAACAATGAACCTTCATGTTTAATGACATTCAAATGAGTTTCAACCTTAGGGTGGTAGAGCAGATTCTTGGCCGACTGTACCAACATTTCAATAAATAAATATATTTCTCAATACATTTCATTGTTTTTTTATTGACTTCAAGTATCAAAATTAACCTATGTGTAGTATAATGTCTGTGCTTTGCCAGTCCAAACACGGCTTTCTCCAAATGGTTCTCAATCAAAGACGGCAATGTCCATTTGATGCAAACAAACTCGGCAACATCCAAATTAAATTATTGAATTTTATGGATTCTGGCCCATGGGACCTGAAAAATGTTCTTTAGTTATATTCTTTATGAGTTACTTTATAAATAAAATAGCACTACAGCGATTCCTTTCACATCCTAAGTGGAATAAATGTTTTTTCTTCTTCGTTTTTTTCGTCTTCGGGTTTGTTTTTATATGCCTCATATGTTGACCTCTTTAGGCCAATCAATTGTTCGAAAATGAAAGCCCGTTTTGCAATGCCTACCAGAGAGCTGACTTTGGCGTTTTCTCCAAACGACTCGGCCCTATCTGAGAAGAAGTTTCGACTGATGAAAAGGAAACTTTTACAATGGTCACTAGGAAGAGCACTGCTTCACGCACCACACCGACTGATGGAAATTATCTACGAAATATCATACGACTACTTTATATGTAGATGTGTTAAGGCGAATCTACAAGATCAGTGTCTAGTAGTCCTCCTAAAGAGCGTTGTCTATCTACCTACAAGAAGAAGAGCCAGTGGTAAATCTGTTGCTTCCTTACATCCTATTAAATTTGGCTATGTTTTTCAAACTCAACATTCCCAACATTTTATCTGATGGTATTAAAAAGGTTGGCAGAAACAGAATTTCTATGGAATTTAAATCTGCTGATGCAGCTAACTCCTTTTTTAAATAATAATAATAGATAACTATAACATCATCCGAATGGATGTAATAAAAGATTTACATCCGAATACAATCCTTATTACATCCGAATGGATGTAATAAGGATTGGAAGGAAGAAGAAATACTTACAAATATTCAGGTCCCCCATGGCTGTGGACCATACTCAGACCATAATCAGTCCAATTGAATGGAAAAGAGCGATTCCACGTACAATCCTTTCGGCCAATAATCGATACCTTGAGTGTTCATCTAAAACTGCGACTAAGTTCATATGAGACCATTAGTCAACGATTTAGTTTATTCTTTCACTTTAAAACTCTGAATTCCGAAGAGATGCGACAAGGATACAAAGAATTTTCTGAAATCTATCACGAAGATGTAAATGAAAAAGAGAATAATAGAATGCCAACATTTAAAAGAATACTTAAAAATGTTCAGAATGAAAATGAAGCACCTAACAGTATACAGGAATTATATAATCTATTAAAGGAAACCATAATTGAAGACACATTTCCTAACGTCGTTTCACGATAAGGCTAGTTTACCTGACACACCAGTCATCATGACTAAATTCGTCACTATTGACGATGCGTCGAGGCATCGTGCATCGAGAATCAAACCGTAACACGATGCGTACGCCGTTCTCCAAGAGGACGCGGAATTCTTTCGAAGAATAATAATAATCTACGACCATTACCAATACATGAGAAAGGAGGATTGGAAGTTGTTAAGAAGCATATGTTGACCTCTTTGGGCCAACCATGTGTCCGAAAGTGGAAGCAAAACTCTGTTTTGCAATGCCTACCAGAGAGCTGACTTTGGCGTTTTCTCCAAACGACTCGGCCCTATCTGAGAAGAAGTTTCGACTGATGAAAAGGAAACTTTTACAGTGGTCACTAGGAAGAGCACTGCTTCACGCACCACACCGACTGATGGAAATTATCTACGAAATATCATACGACTACTTTATAATGTAGATGTGATAAGGCGAATCAAACATAAACGTATCTCTAGAAGATCAGTATCTAGTAGTAGCCCTCCTAAAGAGCGTTGTTCATCTACCTACCAGAAGAGCCAGTAACGCCGACTGAGCGAGGTCTTAGTGAAGAACAACAGAGCTTGTTTGAAAAATCTTCTACAACAACAGACACAAGCCTTCACTAACATGTCCTCACAAGTTGCCACTCTGCCAGGAGTCAAAAGCCGTCATCGACGCCACTGAATCAATCGTTTAATTCCGACTCAGAACGTCAAAGCTCGCAAGACAAAGAACCTATACCTTTTTTATGCTCGTTCTCTCAGAACCGGAGTGACGAATCCTACGGAAGAAACATTTCTCACTATACTGATCGCGAATGCTCAAAGAAAATTAGCTCAACTACGGTCACCGTTAAACAGCGGAGCCTTGTTTCGACTGCGACTTCTCGCCGAAAACCACAGAGGCGGATCCTAAACTACCAAAAGCTGACCCAACGATAGCATCGCATGGTAGCAGATCCCAACAAAGGCCAAAAAGGTGTCTCCCAGACATCCCACTCCCGCGTTCAGCGCACTAAGAATGAATGGCATCCTGGCACCATCTTATCCCACCTGACCATCCCTGTCTTATATAGAAAAAATGGACTCAACATTGGGGGCAACAACACACGGCATGCTGCTGCAACGTAGGGCTTTTCAAGAAGGTTGTAAAGGAATGGACTCTAAGACACAGCAGGATATCCAGAAATGTTTCCTAGACCCCGACTGCCAATACAGAAAACTCTCTGACAACCTTCTTCAGTTCGTCTGCGGAAAAAGAGCAGAAACCCTACAAGTCATTAGGAACGCCAAGCACCTTTCTGAGGACACTTGAAGGATAAAGAATATCACTTTGCCAGTAAACCACCCCTAATCAAATTACCACTTTTTTTATTCCAAGTGAACTCTATGAAAAGTATGACACGATTCCCCATACTGACCGTGCACCGTGGGGCAAGACGGGGCAAAACACCTTTTTTATTTTAATTTTTTTCTCTGAAATGTGTTACAAAAAAATTCCTAATGACACCAAATATTAGAATAATAATAATTAAGTGTTAATTAAAAAATAAATATGATTGGTTCACTATGTATTTTTTTATATTATTGACCTTTAAAGCTTTAGTACCCCATCTTACCACCTTCTCCCCTACCTTACATCAGTTGTAAGGTATGATTTGTTTGATTGTTTGATTGATTTGTCCTCAAGATAGATAGTTTTTTTTTTTGTTTATATTATTTTTCTATAACGGTCAATGGGTTACAGTGAATCATTCTGTATTGGGTCACAGTGAACTGTTGATCCATTGTAATCCAACAAGCTATTAGTTGGGCTCATCTAATAAGTGAATACTGACAGGTCGACTGACGTGTGTGACAGTGTTGTATTGAAAACATTCGAATGCGTTAGAATTGTCAGGGATGTCCCTGAAGATCTCAGTGAAGAGGAAATTGTTGCTAGGTCCGAGGTCCCAAATAATTGTGGAAAAATCTTGAAAGTTAGGAGAATGTCCAGGAAAATTGTAGTAAATGAAAAGTAAATGGTGAAACTGCCTGGAAGGCTACAGGTACCATTGTGGTCACATTTGACGGTCAGACGTTACCTACTAAAATTCATTGTGGATATGAATCATTACCGGTGTAACAATATATATATGTATAAAACTGTTCAATGTTTTAAGTGTTGTCGATTTGGACATGTCAAAGATCAGTGTAGGTCAAATCCATGGTGTTACCGCTGGGAATGATCATTTAGGGGTTAGCTGTAATATTCCTGAAGCTGAGGCAAGTTGTGTGCTCTGCTCTGGAATCCACTTTGCAAATAGTGGATTGTGCCCTGAGCATAACCGACAAAAAAACATCAAGGTGTTGATGGCAAAAAATAATGTTTCATATTATTAAGCAAATTTGTCAGTTCCTAAAGTAGCAAAAACTTATGCTGAAGCGTCGAAAACTGTTTCTCCAACGCAGCAGTCTTACAAAAAAAACTGTCACTATCCCCAAAAAAGCACCAAGTCCGAGGTCTCCCGGTTTCAATAGGGAGGTTCATAATGTGTAGTGTTTCGATTGAAGTCGTCATACATATGTAACAGAACGTTCAACGCTGTCCACCGGCATACATTTTAAGGTTAATTATTTCCGTTCTAAAAATATTCCATGTTTTTCATGGTCGTTCTCAATGTGTCAGTTTCACTTATTAGATGAGCCCAACTATAAGATTTATTTTTACTTTATGTTTTAGGTAAAAATGCAATCGAGTAAGGATGAACTCTGAATTGTTCGTGAAAACCATCCAGCATTTTATTAGTTATTCAAACAGCAGCAAGGACAACCCTAGACTGCTCATATACGATAACCACGAGTCGCACATTTGCATAGTGTGACAGTTTTAACAGTACAGCCGCAACAGGAAAACTTCAGCCATTAGATGTCGGAACTGAACACTGAACACTGTCACCCGTGCAGTGAATCGGCTGGGGCACACAGGTCCGTTCCCGGGCCACATTGGAACATTTCTAATTTGTTTTAAACCTACCATGTAAATTTGTATAACAAACGCCATGAAATGTCTTTTATTTTACACATTAGATATTCATATTATCGTTTAGTTTCAGAGACGTATCATTTTGTCAGAAACTACGGAGTAACACTTCTTTAAAAAAAAAAATGATTCACTGTTACCCAGTCTCTCATACTATGTAGAAGCCATTTTCATAAATAAAACTAACTTTAAACAAATGCAAGTCTTCATATTAAAATGGTAGCAGTCCGTGGTTAAAAAGTTTCAATGGTTAAAAAGGAGAAAAGTGAAAACAGTGATTTTTGTATGATAACTAGTAAAATAACAAAAGAAATATATACGTGAAAATGGCGGCGAAAAACAGTGATATTAACATTCCGATCTTGGATCGTTCAGCAATTGGAAAATACGTACCTATTCTTAAGTTCTTACAATTCAAAAATTGTAAAGATGAAGTAATGCGAGCTAAAACAGATGCCGACAACGCCACATGGGATGATCATGATATACAAGCTACCAACTCTATTTACAGCGCAATAACGAACAATTGGAATACATAAGTGAATTAGAGACGGCCTACGAAATCATTCAACAGATTGATCAAATATACCTACCTAAAAATGTCAACGGCTTTGCAAATTGTATGCCGACATAACCTCGAAAATGTCAAAGTGAAAAACAACGCAGAAGTGTCTTTGTTCTTCGACGATTTTGAAAAATGTCTGAACGGATTGAAACAAGCAGGGGCGATAATAAGAGCGGGAAAAACTAAATTATATGCTCAAATATTTGCCGCAGAATTATAGTCATATAGATAGGAGACTCGATTGACGTGCTTCCAGAAAAGGACAGAAGAGTAGATTATTTGAAAAGCAAAATAAAATTGAAAATGGCTGAAGAAGCATCAAATGAGACATCAGGCAGCAGCTCTAACTCTAATGCGTTTCGAGCCGGAAACCAAGAGATCGTCTGCATCACACACAAATTGTTATAAGTGTGGTAAACCAGGGGCCCGAGTCTGCTATTTTTTATAAGACCATCAGTCTCTCAGTAGTCTGACAATGGCGTCAAAAAAATCCAAAATGGCAAAATAATAAGTTTCGGCTTGTTTTAATTCAATTCAGCGTGTTTATTGCGTTCTATAATT